>ML681982.1:52475949-52516163 GCA_007922195.1 Podocnemis expansa | reverse complement strand
CAACAGCCAGACACAAGGAATTCAGTGAAGGGGTTTTCCTGTCCCCCGGAGAAAGAACATGTATTCTATAACCCCATGCTCTCCATCTGATTCCTAGGCAGTGGGTCCCTTCTGCAGCCAAGGAAATGGAAGATCAGTGCTCTTCACCGGCTCTGTCTATAAGCCAGTGAGGCACTGGCTTGGGGCACCAAAATTTAGGGGCACTGGCACCACGACGGCACCCCTAAACTTTGATGTGCAGCACCTCTGCTCTCTGCTGGCTCGTCCCACCCCCAGGACGTAAAACATGTGTCCCAGGGATGGAATGGGCCAGCCTAGAGGCTGGCCTCTGCTCTCTCACCCCTCCCCTGGGCTGGCTGTTCCTCTCTAGGGGTGAGGAGGGCTGGCCCAGAGGCAGGCCTGAAGAGCAGAGCCAACCCCCTGGACTGGTCCCCCCCACTCTCAGGGCAGGGAACAGCAAGCCCAGGGGCAAAGCAGGCCAGCCTATGGGGCAGACTCCACTATCTCGCCCTGCCTCTGGGCCAGTCCTCCTCATCCTTATGGTTGAACAGCCAACCCACGGGAGGAGCAGGAGAACAGAGCTGGGCCTCTCGGCTGGCCTGCTCTGCCTGTGGACTGGCTGTTCCCCATCCTGGAGGCAGGGCAATTTGGCCCAGAGTGCACGCCGGGTTCCGCCCCCGCTCCCATGGAGGGGAGGGCACCAAAACAAAAGCTGACTCAAGGTGCCACAGCCCCGTGAGCCAGCCCTGTCAGCAAGGGAAAAAATATCTGAGGAACCAGGCAGAACACTTTTCTTTCCACTGGGAGATGGGGGATGGAAGCGCTGGTCTCCCCCACTGCTGGCTCCATCTGGGACCAATGTACATAGGTACCAAGGCAGAGCATTTAACTGTGCTTCCTGATACAACCAGGGGGAGGAGATCACTGATCTCCTGTCCCCTTGGCTGTAGCAAAGAGTCTGAACCATTTTTTAGCCCCATGGCAATGTAGGCTGCCTTGGTCCTTAGGCACCAGCTCGCTTCTGCAGCTGGGGGTTGGCAGCAATGGGCCACTTTGAAATCTCTCAGGGGTCCCT
Source organism: Podocnemis expansa (assembly GCA_007922195.1). Classification (NCBI taxonomy): domain Eukaryota; kingdom Metazoa; phylum Chordata; order Testudines; family Podocnemididae; genus Podocnemis; species Podocnemis expansa. The sequence goes on along the minus strand of ML681982.1, from coordinate 52,515,088 downwards.
TTTTGCACTCAAGCCACTGGTTGGTTAACACTGGTATAAACAAATTAATCGAAGATGTAATGTTCCCTCATAATTATTGTACCAACAACAAGGATTAATTTTAACAGCCTCATATTTCTCATTTCTCAGTGCAAAATTTTAAGTGAAGGATATTTTGTGTATTACTTCCTTGAGAAGGTTTTGTCTGTATACTTAATCAGTCAGTAGAGGCTTTTAATGTGTTTTTAACTGCTTAATAAATTGACTTGGAAAGACTATGGATTAGCATTTAGGGTTTTTTGTTTTGTTTTTTTTACTTTAACAGACATATTGAACTGCTTGTATTCTTAAAATGCATACTCACACTGTACTTTTAAAAGCTTTACTTCAAAGCATCCTATTAAATAAAAAAAGAAAATGTATACAACTCCATGAAATTTATTCCTGACGCATTCAAAAAGGATATAGTCTCATCTTGATGCAAAGATTTATAGGCATAACTCACCACATACCCATTAGAGTGAAAACATATTCCTAAATTACATTGCTTTTTATTCACAGGGACAATATTTTCATGGGAAACTGACATTAGGATGGGCTGCCAGAAAGAAATTGAACCGCATATGGTATTGGAAAGATACATGGTATATATTCTTCAAGAGGGTCCATTCCAATAACTTGGTTAACTCTCATTATGGTTGATAAATTTTATGGCAATATTTTGTGTTAGTATGAACTATTTCAAATAAGCAGCTACTGGTAGTTAGCCTTAACAAGGCAGTTATTCTCATTTAATTATCCAATGCTTTAGTTTAATAAGTGTTGGATAGGATTAACATTACTGCTGTGTAAATAGAAATTGAAATAGCAACAAAATACATAAGGGATTCTGGTCCCCTGCTCTCTAATGAATGTGTATGGTTACCCTCTCTTGAACTGTGTGCTTCTAAGAGAGGCTGTCGTGGTGCAATCTGTCTCCTAATCTGAGTACTTCTTTCTGTTACGTAGCAGGCAAGAACAAGAACAACATAGTGGCCACTTTTCCAAGCAAAAGGAGTTTCTTCTACACAGCACAATTATATGAACATCCTTTTGGGGTTCATGGACACCAGAATTACATTTATTTGATTTATGCTTCAGGAGCACCCCTTCCTTGTTTGCAAGTCCTAACAGTTTTACCAGTGAACCTCATGTTTATAAAGTGTTAGAGTAAGTATGACAAAAGATGATTCTCATTCTATCAAGTTATTTTCACCTCTTCTATTAACATGGAATATGAGTACTATAGTTTGCTTTCATACCATGAAACAAGGCTAATTAAGCCACTTTGGATAAAGTAAAAACCAATTCAAATTTTTACCTCAAAGGTTAAGTGAAGTTTTTAAAGTTTAAATGACTTTGATTAATAAATTTCATTCTGTATTTATGTGAGTCTTTGTTTTCACGTTCCAGAAAACACCAAAAGAAAACAATAGTGAATTACCAAAAGAAAGTCAATTGAATCTCAACAAATACTTCATATTTTTCTCCATGAATATTCATATAAATGAAAAACAGAGCCTACTCTGGCTGTGCTTTGTTCCTCTTTTGTTTTCATGGTCTATGACTATCCTAGCAAGTAAGTTGCTGGCAGAAATAGCTGCAGAGAGAACAAATTTTAAGTGAATATTGGCTGAAAGCAAATTCTGAACTCATAAAATAGTGCAATTACATTGCAAACATGATTCTAAGAGTTCTGAATATAAAATAGCAGCAAACTGCTGTATAAATGCCAAGAACTATTTGCTGAAATTATTTGGTGGTTAATTTTGGATAAACAATACCTACATGAAATTCATAGGCAGCTCCCAGACAACTTGTGAAGAGTGAAAGAAGCAGTATTCATTGGCTAAATTATTCACTATGCATTTTGCACTTTAAATGTCACTTTATTGGTGCTTGATTGTGCACAAGTGCAGTAAAGTGGCTAGGTGTAGGGCAGGTTTAGCCCCTCCCTCCTCGAATATGGGCCAAAGCTTTTCACAGGTGCACATAGTGTGTTTAGACAAGTACAGGAACTGTTCGACACAATGCCTCAAAGTAAACAAGGACGGAGAGAAAGGAAACATGGCTATAGCCTTAACTATGAACTAGCCTGCAGAATGAACCAGATTCACTAAGTGTAATAGTCTGTGCAGCCATTCCCTCTGCATAGTAGGTAACCAGAAACACAATCCTTTCTTGAGTTCCACAATGTTCCTCTGCAAAAGCCATTGGCTAATTGTCAAATTTTGGCCCCTGATATTTCTGACTGACCAGGAAAGAAAGTACAAGGTATTACACCTGACTGTATATTCTCCTGAATTTTTCTGTTTTACTTACAATCTAAATACTATTTAATCAGCATAGATCCGAAGTATATAGATATTTATCCGAAGAAAATAGACTTTCTAGTAATTTTGAAATTTGCCACTCACAAATAAAAAGCACAACATGAATAGCACAAGAGATGTCCCTTGTTGAGGGGTCGGGTATTTTTTTTCACTTATTGACATAATTATGCATAATAGACTATGAGTATGTTTATTGAAAAGGCCTCAGAAGAGGAACAATTAGCAAGAGCCTGGGAGGTGGCATGATAAAGGATAGGCTGTGCATTTTTTTTTGGTCTCTGTCTGTCTTTATTACTTCTTGCATGATACAATTGCACAGAAATAACCAAACTACCTACTAATGGGCATTACAATCCATTTCTCCAACAGGTAGTTAATAATAATATTACACTGTTGTTTGTTAATACCAACAACAGTGTTCTTTGTGCCACTTGAGATACAAAGACAATCTTTGTTCAAATGACTTAACTTTTTTGGAAAGGGAAATGATAACAAAATACAATAAGGAAAATGTGATTGTATGGTTCCTTTATAGATTTGCAAATTGTTCAAAATTACAAAAGCTATATTTATACCAGTTAATATGCTTTGCTTCTTACCTACATATAGATTAAGATATATTTAATGATCTCTGTAATATTAGCATGTCTCAGTTTCCCCAGTTAGGAAATAGTTATGTCCAAAGATGATCAGAAAGAGTTACAGAGGGATTTCAAGAAATTGGTGAAACAAAATGGAAGATGAAATCTTTTGAAGCTAGGGGCAAAGTAATACATACTGGAAAAAATAATCCCAACTATACACAAAAAATAATGAGGTCTATGTTAGCTGTTACCACTCAAGAAAGAGATCGTGGAATCATTTTGGAGAGTTCTCTGAAACATCTACTCAGTATACAGCAACTGTCAGAAAAGCTAACAGCAAATTAGGAACCATTAGGAAAGGGATAAATAAGAAATAAGAAAATACTATAATGCCACCATATTAACCCGTGGTATGCCCAAAATTTGAATACTGAATTTAATTCTGGTCACCCCCCTCTCAAAAAAGATAATTTAGAATTAGAAATAGTACAGAAAAGAGCAAAAAAAAAAGGCAAAAAATAGTTTCCACATGTGGAGAGATTAAAAAGACTGGGACTGTTCATTTAAAAAAAAAAAAAAGAACTAAGGGCGGGTATGACGGTGGTCTATAAAATCATGAATGGTATGAAGAAAGTAAATAGGGAAGTGCTGTTTATCCCTTCACAACCTATATGAAGTAAAGTTTACTTCATGAAATTAATAGAAAGGCGGTTTAAAACAAACATAAGGAAGTATTTCTTCATACAACATACAGTCAACCTATGAAAATTGTTGCAGGGAATGTAGTGAAATCAAAACCCAAAACTAGGTTCAACAAAGAATTAAGATGAATTCATGGAGGATAGGTCCATTAATGGCTATTAGCCAAGATGGTCAAAGGTGCAACCCTGTTCTTTGTGTGTCCTTAAAAATCTGTCAACAAGAAGCTCTGATTGGATAACAGAGGATAGATATCTCAAAATTGCCTTGTTCTATTCATGTCCTTTGAAGAATCTGGCCATGTCCACTATAGGAAGATAGTAAGCTAGAGGGAATTGATCTGAACTAGCATGGACATTGTTATGTTCTTATTTTGTGCCCAGCTTTTCACATGGCCTTGCAAATTATTAATATAGTTTACAGGGCAAGCCAAGGAGAGAAGTTGGGATGTAAAAACCTTACTTCTGCTTTGACTCACAGTCTAAGTAGCATTTCAGAGTTTACAGTAGTCTGTCTAAATAATATGGATACATGAATTTATATTGTGAGTTGTTGCCATGTAAATTTATGATGAGTTCATGAATTTAAATGTTTTTCAGACAGCTGTTTGACCTGTTTCAATAGGTTTTTCCTTAGGGATATCACATCTATTTCATATTTGATAGTCTGACACTTTCCCCATCATCTTGTCATATTTTTAGAGAAAACAAATAGTGGACCATCTTCCTGAGAGTTGAATACAAACTAACTGGTAAAACAATAATGGTAATTTGGAAAATGAAGCAAAGTAGGTATGTCATTCAAATCTACATCTTGCTGCAGTGCATTTTCCAAATAACACAAAAGACAAAGTATTTAACTTATAAGGATACATTCCAGTTTAACAAAAATAATATTTATATAGAAAACTACTTGCAATTGGAATTCAAACTTAGGCTTCACATTTCTTTATAAAATGTTTTGATTATATTTTGATTCTATAGTTGTTGGAATAAATAGCCCATTCATTTCTGATCATTAAATCAGACCATTTATTATGATACAATTAGGGAATTAATTTTAGTTGGCATGGATGTATTACTGGAGACTAACACTGCTTCTTTGTGTGTATATGTCTGGGTAAATAGTTCAGCTCTGAACCTTAAAAACACCTGAAGACTTTGGGCACTTAAAACAAACAATTACCCAGAAAGTTGGCACTATTACACTAACATCTTCCTTTCTGGATTCTTTAACTATATCTTTTCATTTAAAATGATGAATTTATTATTTTATGCTGCCACAAATGCCAGGACAAATATCAGACAAAATGATGATGATGGAAATTAGGAAAGACAGAAGAAGCATGAAGACAAAAGCCATTTGTTATTAGACCTGGGTGAATAGTTTGATGATGATGATAATTGAATCCATTTGAACTTTGCATGAAGTTAAACCTGAAGAGAACTAAAATTTCATCAACATCTCTTGTTCTTCTAAAAGACGAGAAACATGTGTGCTAGTTTATCTTTCATTTTGTCTAGAAAACCATCTATAGAATGTTACACATTGTTTGAATGTGGAGGAGGGATAAACATTTGAATCTGAAGTTTAGAATGAATTAAGATAGTAAATCAGTCCCATATTTAATCAGCTTTTGATATTTTTTTCTAAAAAGCCTAAATTCCAAGTGCCAAATTGTGATCACTTTAGTCATATGAGTAGTCGAAAAAGGTGACACATATTTAGACCCAGTTTTTTCCCATTATTCTTTCAATTATTACAGGTCTTTGACTTGCTTTCTTATCACATAGACATTTAGTGAAAATGGAGAAAGAAACTGAAGAGCAGAAAATGTTTCACATTCAGTGAGTAATCCATTCTAATTAGTATTTAAATAAATACCAATTATAATTAGTGCTCTGCCTATTTAAATTCTTATTCTGTGTAAAAAAAATATCCTTCAGGAGCAGAACAATACTCATGACAGTCAGGCACACATGACAGCTAATTATTCCTCATTCTTTAAAACCAAGTTAAGCTATTCTGACAAAAAAATTAAAAGAGATGCTTTGTAGCTAGATCTGAAAGGTATCTGTTGAGATCAAAGATCACTACATAAGTGGGCACTACATCTGTGAAAAGAATGGTGATCTAATTCCAGGTAACACTAAATTGAAGAAAAGGATTAAACTGAGATAATATTGTTATAAGCATAATCAGACTTCTCAGTCTGTCGGCCTAATTCTGCAGATTAATTCTTGACAGGAGTAGTCCTTACTTATACATGAAACTGTATGAGTAAGGATTGCTCACATAGGTACAGGTTTACAAGATTGTGTCCCATAATTGTTTTTTTTTTATATGTCTTAGTCATTAAATGACGGAGCAGTCATAAAGGTACCTATAGCTCAGAGGTCTCTAACTCAAATCACCACAAGGGCCACACAAGGACTAGTAGAGGGCTGCATGAGGGCTAGTATGTTAGCCTGAGTGCTGCACCACCGAAACCTTTTCATACAATAATATTGCACATATCAGTAACAATAGTGTCATTGCAGGCCGCAGGAAATAGCTTTAGGGGCCGTGTGGGGCCCATGGGCCGCGTGTTTGAGACTCCTCATATAGCTCTTTCTTACATTAAAGACATCCATGCTGTGTATCTGAGAGCCAATAGATCCTCTCAGTTTATGAAGTAACAACTGTGAAGCTGTCGTGTTTTGTTCGGAAGGATTCTGTTCTTAAGTAACATTAGTTTTAAAATATGGTAATTGCATACAGAAGATGATCAGTTTGCTTTCAGACAATGCTGTGATACACTATTCTGTCCTCATAATATGTACCTTTGGGTTCAAAGTTACAAGAAGGGCACCTATCCTCATCCTCCAGCTACTTTGTGTAGCGCAAGGCAGGTGCCTAAATCATTCTCTCAAGAAACACCTTAGGTACCAAAACCACCTGATTCAAAGCAGTGAATTTCTATTTGTGGATGGAAAATACAGATAGTTGCCTCTATGCAGCCTGGACTTGGGCACCTATCTTGAACGGAGCAGCAGGGCTTAATATATAGACCTTTTTTGCCATCTTCCATTGACTAGTTCTGGTGGCTTCCTGCCTAGCATCCTGGCTTTTGTGGACCACATTCAAAGGCATTTATCTTTCTCCATTTATTGTACATGGAATTTAGATGCCTAACTAATCTTGATGGATCCTAGTGTGGTTCTTGTGATTTTGTATGTCCCTACATATAGGTACTGTGACACTCAGTGTTCGAATGCTCAAGTATCTTTATGGACACTCTGAATATTTTATTGGTTTGAAGTTTATTCTGTTTGCACATTTTAGATGTGATCAAGTACAGTTAAAGCAGGGTTAAATGGAAGGTGAAAGGCAACACTAGGAATGGTGTCCAAACATTTAGTGTCCAGACAGATGTCCAAATTTGTGGTTCTGTTAGCCAACCAGAAGTCCAGAACCTAAGCAAAACTATATAACTATCAACCTTTCTAAGAGTTAGAGTACATGATGCATTCTGTGGCACAAATGACCTCTGAAAAGCTCAGAAAGTGAAAAAAAAAAAAAAAATCAAAGACAACACCAAACCAGAAGGGTCTGTTAGACTTCCTGACCTAAAAATTAATATCAGCAAAAGGACTGTTTGAACAGAGATTCCCTGCTTCATCTTTCCTTGATGGTAGTCCATGGTTTGGAGTTTTAACTCTGTCTGCTGTGTAGGAGGCTCACTGGGAACCCAGACAATGTTCAGTGAAGGTCCAGAGCATCTAGGAAACAGCTGTCTGCCTGTCTGTCTGTCTGTTTGTTAATTTTTGGCAAAACTACCTGTTTCCACCTAACCTCATTTTCTTACTTTTCCTGAAACTTAAAATATGAGCTAGAAGCATAGAACAACTATGGCAGATTTCAAACAAAATGGTCAGAGTTTGAAAAGTTGATAAGAAACTGGAAATAAGGAGGTCGTAATGGAAATCACTGGATATCTTTACCTACAGACGACATTGCTCATTTGATTATAATTATTAATATAATTACTGTTATATTGCTCAGATAGTAGTTTGGGAAAACCCGTGTATGAAATGTCATAGTTCTCCATATGAAATGAAAGGGTATGTCCACACACAACCTTTAAACCAAAATAATGTTGATTATTTTGATTTAAAGAAGGATAGGTCCACACAGCCTTCCCTTATAGCAAAATGAGGGCTCCCTCATTTCACTCTAAGGGAAGCTTATATCGATACAATAAAAGCTAGTTTTATATCAATATGAGGGTTAAAACAAAACCATTATATTGATATAACGCTGAGTGGACGCGTTATTTCAATATAACAGTTATATAGGTTTAATGCGATTTGACCTTCTTTCTCCCTGGGTGCATGGCACCCTGGAAGGAAGGGCCAGGGTTCAGCACCCTGGCCAAGGAGGTTGGAGAGTGGAAGGCGCCCCTCCCTTGGCTCCCCACGTGGGTAGGGTGGCAGGGAAGGGAATCTCATGACCAGCTCCCCAGCGCTGGCTGAGTGCCAGGGAAAGAGGCCCCCCACACACACACTGGCTCTGGAGTGAGGAAAGGACCCCTGCACCCGGCTCTGGGAGTGCCCAGCCAGGCATCAGGAGAACACAGAGTGCTGGGCTCCCCACAGGCCGGCTGGACGGTGGGGAAAAGACCCTAACCCTAACTCCAATCCTAGCTGGATGGCAGGGGAAGGAACCCAGTATGCACACCTCCCGGTGTGCAAGCTCAATGGTGGGGGAAAGCACCCTGCATGCCTGGCTGCCCCAGCACATGCTGGGTGGTGGGAAAAGAGCCCCAGTACCTGGCTCTCCAAACACTAGCCAGGCATCAGGGAAAGGGTTAGCTCCCCCAGCATCCTAACCAGGTGGCAGGGGAAGGGAGCCTCATGCCCAGCACCCCCAGTGTTGGCCAGGCAGTGGGGAAAGGGACCCCCCCATACCCAACTAGAACTGGAGGAGCCAGGCATGCAGTGCCCCTTTCCCCGTCACCCGACCAGCGCTGGGGGAGCATTCCCCTGCTGCTCGGCCAGCACTACTTGAGAAGGTCATGTGGGATCCCTTCTTCTGCCTCCCAGCCAGAACTGGGGGAGCCAAGCACGGGCCTCCCTTCTGTCTGCTGCCTGGCCAGTACTGGAGGAGCCAGGCATGAGGGGTCCCTTTCCCTGCCACCCATCTAGCATTCAGGGAGTTGGGAGCAGGGGCTCTTCTCCCCACCGCCTGGCATACCAGGAGCTTGTCATGGGGGATCCCTTCCCTGGTGTCTGGCTGTGTGCCTGGGCATCTGGCCAGGTGGGGGGGGGATGCCTTCTCCCTCACCAGGCTCTGAGGTCCCAGAGCTGGGTGGGTTTTCCCCACTACCCTGCTCACCAGGTGAGAGCCAGGCAGAGGATTGAGTGGGTGGGACGGCCCATCTTGGGGGCCATGTTGCTACACCTCCTATAGTGCCCCTCTCCTAAATCAAACTAGCAAGTCCTGTTCGTGGACATGCTAGTTCTATTTGGCTTTCTAGTAGGGACATGTTAAATTGATTTAATTTAAATTGATCTGATGATTTTTGTATTGATTCAATTAGATCAATTTAAATTAAACTGATTTAAAATTCTAGGTGTGGACATAGCCTAAGACTCCAAGCTCTTGGTCCTAGCAAAGGAATTCCAACAACAATCTGCATTGTGGTCATTTTGTTATGGGGAAGGCAGGCCTAGGCAAACATTCTATTCTCACTTTCACAAGCACTAGGCTGGAGACACAATTTCTACATATGAGTTTAAGAAGGGAAAATAGCACTCAGTTTGAAGGTCCTTTTTTATGAGTGATTTGCTTTGTTATCAGGGAGCTTGGCAGTATTGCTTCCATGTCCCTTGGCTATGTCTTCACTATGGGTTTAAGTTGACTTAAGCAAAGTCAGGGCTATGCTTAGAATTTATTAAGTCAACTTAAGCACTTGCTTAAATTAACTTAATAACTCCTGCCCCTCTCCAGGGGTGGCAGGATCCAGCTCCTGGCCCCCACTGCCTGCTGCAAGGAACCCTGGTCCCCAGCCCCTCTCTGCAGGCTACAGGAACTGACTGCCAGACCCCTCTGTCCATGGAGAGGGGCTGAGAGCCAGATCAGTCTCCCAGCCCCTTTCCACAGGCGGCAGGAGCTGGGTCCCAGCCCCCACTGCTCGCAGCACAGGGTTTGGAGTTGGATTAGGTTCCCAGCTCCTCACTACATGGCAGGAGCCAGATCAGGCCCCCTGTACAGGATCGGGGTCCCAGAGTCAGATCACGCCCCAGGGCAGGGAAGGTGGTGGAACCTGGGCCTGAGCCTGGGCCTGGGGCATGCCTACTAATGTAGATGGACCCCTAAATTGATTTTATAATGTCAACTTAAAATAGCCACCTAGTGTAGACATAGCCCTTTTTTGTACCTGACTGGGTATGAATGACAATTTGGTATAACCAGAACCAGAACTATTCCCTAAATGGATACTCATCTACTCAGTTGAGCATCTCAGCACTTTGCAGGTGATCCCAACCCCCTGGATTACCTGTGCCTTCTTAAGATTTTAGAAGGTCCTTCTGGACTCAACTTACTTGGAAAATATTTGTAGTTCCTTGGTCTCTGGGCAATCCTTGTTTTGGTTTTGTTTGTTTTATTCCCCCCTCCCTTGATTGATCATATATCCCCTTAATATGGTGGGACATGGTGCTGTACCCAGTGGCTAGTGCTACCCTACCCTGGATTGCAATCCCTTATACATAAGCACCTGGCTGAACATGGTGAGTTGTCTGAGTGCTTGTGAAAAGTCCACCTGCCTGCTGAACTCTGGAACTGAACTTTGGAATAGTCAGTCCACAGAGTGCTTGACCATGACTGAAAAAAAACTGGTTCTGAAAATTCCATGGGTGCCCAAAAATATTCTGATGCCTCGCTAAAACATGCAAACTTAGGTTTATAAAAACTTTGATTACACTGTATAATGTACATGTAAGTGTGATAGTTCTACATTTTCTCTTCACTTGCACTGTTGGTATTAAAATGGGGGCTAGATAAACAAAAAATTGTATGGAATGACCCTATGTTAATTTTGTGCAACACAAACTTACATACTTCACACAGGTGACCTAAAAGGAAACATAGCCATATCTTACTAATTCCCTACACTAGTCTCTGAAAGCCTTTTTAAAATGGAAAACAAAATAAATGTCTCCACACTTTGAAGCTTGAGATCAATAAAGAGTTTAATGTAGGTCATCTGCTGTCATTTTAAGTATGACTTCTTACACCTATATTCTCCTTTAACAGGTTTCTATTTTAATTAGAAAGTATAGTTTCAGGGACCTGAGAGAATTTTATTTGGAAAAAAATGGATTACAAAGCTCTGTATTTTTTGGAAATAAATTAAAAATAGCATTAGAGGAAAGGAATGCAAACCATTTTGTCATAGAGGAAGATGTAAATCTTGGAGGAATTGAGGATGAAAGCTTGTGTTACTCCAGTATATTAGGGGCTTATTTTCCAGAATTTGTGTCTCTAGTGATCAACTATAGTAACTCCTAACTGTTTAACAAAATAAGTAGAAACTGGGGGGGGGCTACATTAATTCGCTACTGCCCAACAAAATGAAGCCCCCCCTTGACATATATTAGCTGATAAAGCATGACATGTATGGCATGCAAAATCCATTGTATTGAATCACATTCTGTCGTTCTTCCAATATTTCTAAACAATATTCAAGTAAACATTACTTTCAGAAACTATAAAGCTTACTGAATGACCATTGAATGAAAAGGGTCATATATTTCACTCTGGGGCCAATATTGTCCATTAAAACTCATAAACAGGAGAAGAAACTTGCTTTATTAAGAATGCAAAATTAGTCTCATTAAGCCCTGAAGTGGCATTCTGGTTGTTTTTTTTTTTTTCCCCCTTTGGTATGTGTGTGTGATGACTTTGCTTTTAACTACAAGAATGCTTATTACTGTCACTAAGGATAGCTTAACTACCTTCATGTTGAACCACTTGACCCTGGTTTTATTTAAAAAAATAAAGAGCTACTGTTATTGCAGAAGCAATTACTGAATGTTGGGAGGTGTGGATTAAAATTTATGTAAAATGCTAATTTGTTTCTTTTAAAATAATCTCTTGAAGTGTCAACATGAAAGGCAAATCATGGGTTGCTCACAGAATAATATTTCAACCCATGAAAATGAGGTGCAATGGAGGACATATAATTATATCTATTTTTAACTTTTGAGGACAAATAGCTTCCCTTTTGTACTGCAGGTTATATGGACAGAAAGGCTTAACAAAGGACATATATTACCAACTTTCAGTTTACTAGATCAATAGACAATAAGAGGTAAGTGTGATAAGGTTCTTCAAAAGTAATGGTTATGCCCTAATAGAATTTTTATGTTTGTAGTGCTCTGATAAATTACAGTACAAAAATTCAGAATCTATTGCACAGCCCATAATGTAGTATTACACCCTGTTTTAATTAGTCACTACAAGTTTACACCACTGATTTACAGTAAAATCAGTCCAATCCAGTCTCGGAATTTGGATTTGAAAATGTTCTATACTCTGCTGTATTTAACTGTTCCTTTCTCTTCCACCTACTTCTAACTTCCTTGTCCAGTCTTCTGACCTCAGGTAATGAGAGTACAGAAATTCATCTGCTATCCACAGAACACCATTTACAAACCTTGACACTTCAGTTAGATTCCCATGTACATCTTATTCTCAGCTCCGTGAATTAATATTTACACGCTTTTAGTGACTTTACTGAAAGTTCCATTAATTTTGCTTTTTCTTCTTTGTCTTGTTGGCTTTCTGTTCTGTAATTTGATGACCAGAACTACTGCTATATTTTAGAACACTCATATAAATGCATTTTGCACTGATCTTCTTTCAGAGGGGCTTTCTGGCTATGTCTACACTGGCAATTTAGGTCAGTTTAAGGAGGCTTAATCCGAACTAAATTAGGCCCAGTTTACATCAGGCTTCAATTAGTTCAAATCAAGGAATTCCTTGATTCAAACTAATGAGTACCACCCATTGAACTAGCCATTAGTTTGAACTTCTTATTTTGAACTAAACCAATGTAGGCGTGTTAGTTCAAACTAATCAGCTAGTTTGAATTAAATCATGTTTTGACCTTCCTCCCAGGATGCATAGCACTAGGAAGTGCCTGCCCTGGGAAATGCTCCTCCTCATTTTACCAGCCACACTCAGGCAGGACAGAGAGTCCTACGACATGGCTGAGGGCACCAGGAGCCAGTAGAGACACCAGGCTCCAGGCTGGAGCCATGAGGAAATCCTTGCCCTCCTGGCCATACAGGGGAATGAGGCAATCCTCTCTTGGTTGCAGAAGAGCTACTGCAACTGGAAGATATATACCAATATCTCCCAGGCCCTGGCTGCCAAGGGCCACACCCAGGGCACTGAGCAGTTGTGTGTGAAAATAAAGTGCCTCCAGCAGCAGTACCACCAGGTCCGGAGCAGAGGCAACACCAGGGAGCAGCTCGCACCACTACCTGCCTCTACTACAGGAAGATGGATGCATTCCTCAGGGAGGGAGGAGAGGCAAACACCAGGCTCCTGACCCAAAGCATCAGCTCCAGAGAGCCTTCTTCCCTGGATGATGATCAGGACAAGGGCTCAGAGGATAAAGGCATAGTCCTGGAGCCAGCCAATAACAGCTGGCAAGAGGGCACCCCACCAGCCTCCAACACTGGAGCCAGCCTGGAGCTCTTCCATGGCCCTGCAGAGGGCCCACCCACCCAAGAGAAGCAACAGGAGGAGGCCCACCCTGACAAGGAGGACCCAGGCCTGGGGACATTGTGCCGGACACCCACAGTGCCTGCTGATGAGTGCATCCTCCTTCCACCTGTGTGGGCAGGGCTAGGTATGCCTGTGGCACAGGCACAATGTGGGGAGATGGTCTGGGGACATGCAGGGTCCCAGGGATGGAGGGGGTTCAGAAGTCCTTCCACAGGGCAGAGGGCCCAGGGACCATGTGATGGGTGGGACCCAGACATGAGCAGTGGAGGGGCCTGTTTGCAGAAGGGATTGGGGGAACCAGAGGTGGGAACATTGAGGGTAGACAGCATGCAGCCAACACTGCTGCCATGTGGCCTCAGGAGATGCCCCGAGGGCAGGGCTGACTGCTGCTCGCCGTCTTGCACGCGAACTGGGCAGCACAGCACAGCTGTGTGTATCTTGGGGTCTCTGCCACAGGACAGGGATTGGGAAGCAGGGGGACAATCAGGGCACAGCAGCTGCTGTCAGGTTGCACACAGCATTAGTGAGCTAAGTAATGGGAGAAGCCCTGTTCTCTGCTTCCCACCAGCAGCTTGGGTGGCCATGCATGGGCCACTGCCACGAGCCCACCAGCCACTGTTCCCTCTAAGCTGTGCGCATGTGTGCATGCACATAGGTCATGAAACCCACGCACACAACAAAATAACGTGCACACCAAAAAATCCAATAGTGCTAATATTGGTGCCCACAAAGAAATTTTTTTGCACACACAAAATATTTTTTTGCGCTCACAGCCTATGAATAATAAGAGGGAAGATTGCCACCAGCCAGAACCAGGTGGAGGAGGATGACCCACCACTCCTGAAATGGGCACCTGGGGGATCTGGTCTACCTCAGCGAGGTGGTGGAGGAGAGCCTTGAGCAGAGGCATCACTGGCACCTGGCGCACAGGGCAAATGCTCTGATTCCCACAACCACTGCCCTGAGTGCCTGGCATGGTCCCTCTCTGTCCCAGATCCCTGGCCAGGAGAGGTAGGTGCTGCCGTGGGTGGTTCAGCCCTGCATCCAGGCTGGGCTGCCTGTGGCTGTGCCTGCCTCTCCTGGCCATTGATCTGAGCTGGGCCACCCGCGACAGCCCCTGCCTCACCTGGCCCCATCTCCAGCCAGGCATCTGGGGCCAGGCTGGTGACAGGGCCCCAAGATCAGATTGAGGCTGGGGCACTGAATCAGACCTAGAGGATGAGCTCTGGGCCCAGGGTCTTTTCCCAGGGCAGAGGCACTCCTGGCCTCGAGGCCTGGTGCGAGAGGATGGATCACACCAGAAGGCCGGCTGGAGGATGCTCCAGTGCCTCCTGGAGCTTGTGGAGTGTCATATCATTGCCCTCAAGCATAAGAGCTTGATCCTCCAGTGCCAGGAGGATATTCTTGAGCAGTTGGAGGCCCACCTGTACTCCCAGCGGGCTGAGGATGCCACTCCCAGGGATCCTGACATCCCTCACCACCAGCACCCTAGGACCCAGGGTGGCCATGGGCAAGGCCGGAGCATGCCCCCACAGGGCACTAGCAGTGCTCCCCCACCCTGACCTTCCCACCCCTGAACCTCCTTGTTCTCCCTCAAGCCCCCAACCCCTGCCACTCCCACCGCCTAACCTCACCCACTGCTTCTGAACCACCTTGTAAATAAAACCCTCAAAACTGATACCTTTGTTCTTGTTCTCTTTATTGGTTTGGGGACAGGGTGGGAGTGGGTGGGGGGCAGGCATGGGCGGGTGAGGAACGTGAGGGTGCCTGCTAGCAGGCCCACCGCTAAGCACTTCTTGCTGAGGAAGTAGTTCTTGAGCGCATCTTGGAGGATGACCACTCACTGCTGGGCTTGCTGCGTCTGGGGTACAGCATCAGCCTGCGCAATCTGCCTGGTGAAGCATTTGGCTTTGGCATCCCGGATGAGGGGGACCCTGTCCTCTGCAGTTCACAGGGGTTGTGAAACATGCAGCAGGTGCTGACAGCCTAGGGGATGGTGCATTCGGCAAGGTGTAGGCGCATCAGGAGGGCCCTCCATCATGCCTTAAGCCATCCAAAGGCATGCTCCATGATGAGGTGGCATCTATTGGGCCTTCTTCTGAAGAGCTCCCTGCTGGCATCCAGGTTAACAGTGTAGGGCTTCAGGAGCCAGAGGAGCAAGAGGTAAGCATAATGTCCCATGATAAGGATGGGCACCTGCAAGTGCCTGTACACGGTAAAGTTCCTGAGCACACGAAAATCATCTGCTCTCCCTAGCTAGCCCACATAAATGTTTGTGAAGAGCCCTTGGTGGTCCACAAGGGCCTGAAGAACCATGGTGTGGTAGCCCTTGCGGTCTCTGTACTCCATGGCTTGCTGTTCCGTGGTTTGGATGGGGATGTGGTTCCCGCACATGGATGCCCCCAAAGTTGGGGAAGCCAAGTGCAGTGGGCTAGCAGGATCTGGTTGATGGCTCTGCTGACCTGCCAATGCCAAAATGGTGGACAACAGAGTGATAGGACTCTGGGGGCTGCAATCTTCCAGACTCCGACAGCCACTGTCTTGTCAATAGGTGGGGAGGGTCTGAATCAGTAGTCCCTGCGCTGCAGGACTGGGGCGAGCTGATGGACCAGCTTGAGGAAGGTCTGCTTGCTGATGCAGAAATTCTAGAGCCCCTGGTCATCATCCCAGGTGGTGAGGATGATGCATTCCCACCACTCACTGCTGGTTTCCTGTACCCAGCAGTGATGGGGCACAGAGGGCACAATCAGCATTGCAGCTTGCAGGGCCAGAATGGTGGTGGTGCTGCTGTCTGCCTCCATGCTGTTGGTGTTCAGAAAGAGCACACTGCAGTCAAAGAGAGCACTGGGCAGTGTATAGCAGGTGCTGGGCACCCCTCTGACAAGTCACATGAACTGAGTGTGGTCCATGACCTCCTTGCTCTGCCTGTTGTCAGCCACAATAGGCACAGGGCTGAGCTCACTTCCTCTTTTTATGGGATTGGCTGGGGGCTTGGGCACTTCCCAGGATGCACCCCACCTAAGCTGACCTAGCAAGTGCCTGCCTGGACATGCTAGTTTGATTTAGGCTTCTAGTAGGAGCATGCTACTTTGAGCTAAGTTGTTGGAATTAAGCCTATTTAGTTCAAACTAGTTAATTTTAACTAGCTAGTTCAAACTAACTCTTTTGGGTGTAGACATAGCCTCTTAGTCTTTACAGCAGTGGTTCCCAAGCTGGGGTTTGGGGTCCCTTGGGGGTCCACAGAGTTATTGCAAGGGGTCCATGAATACATCTGGCACTAGCCACTGTCACCCAGTGATCTATGTTAGAGAGGGCTCTAAATCAGGGGTGTCAAATTTACAGCCCATGGAACCAAATCTGGTCTATGGAGCTGCTGCCTGGGCTGTGCCTGGAAGCTGTCTGCAGCAGCAAAGTGCAAAGACATGCTCGGCCACAGCAGGAGGAGGCATGCTTCTGAGTCACTCATATGATCAGAGGCACAGCATAGGGGAACAAAGGAAGCACTCCAGCCAATCCTGGCTATGCTCTGCTGTAGTCTGCCAACCAATCGGAGTTTCAGTCACAGCAGGCTAAGCCAGCTCCA
The DNA here is from genome assembly GCA_007922195.1 of Podocnemis expansa. Lineage (NCBI taxonomy): Eukaryota > Metazoa > Chordata > Testudines > Podocnemididae > Podocnemis > Podocnemis expansa. The sequence goes on along the minus strand of ML681982.1, from coordinate 52,498,091 downwards.
GAGAACCACTGCACTGTCCCCCATTCCAACTGTTCATTGTCAGTTAGTCAGCATGCTAATTTGATTGATAGCATATTGCATGAATCACAAATAAAAAAGGAAAAAGTGGCTGGGACCCACATGGGAACAAGCCAATCAAAAGCTAGCTGGGACTGAGCCAACCAAAGGCCAGAATTTTGAATGACTGACAGTGATGAACCAGGAGAAGGAAAGGCAGGAGCCCAGCCTTCCTGTGACTGAGACTGATTTTTTTGCCTGACATCAAGAGGTGGGGGAAGGGCTAGGCAGGGAAAAGGGAAGGTGTGGGAGACCTTGCAGGGAGATGGAAGGGAAAGGGGAGCCCATGCTACTGTGAACATGGAGGGAGAAAGGGTTGGGGAGTCCATGTGGCCACATTGCCCACAACAGGTGTCCTACCTTATAGTGTGCCCCTCCCCCCCGCATTGAATGGGTTTGATGCCTCTCCTCTGAATGACTTGTATTTGCCTGTTGTGAATAGTCTCACCCTGGATATGCCCCCCCCCTCCTTGGGGTCAGGCGGGAACCAGGTCCTCCACTACCCGTCTGCAGCACCACTGCCTGCAGTCAATTCCCGATAACAGCTGTTATCATTTGGGGGTCCACAAAATGTTTTGACAATAAAAAGGGGTCTTCATACTCAAAAAGACAGGAAACCACTGCTTTATAATATTTTACTTGGACTCATCACAGCTTGAGAAGAATGGCAGGATCTCAGTTTATTTCTAAACACTCCAGGAACCTTCCAGCAAACACAGTATAGAAATCTTCTCAGCTAGTAACATTTCTGCTCTTGGGTTAATAGTTGACTCATCTATTCAGTTGATAGTGAAACAGAAATCTGTAGCCTTCATCCAGGATATATAGCCTAGTTTAGGATCAGGATATGAAAGATCCATCTTATAGATCCATATGGAAAGATCCATCCATAGATCCATCCACATGAAAGATCCACATAGCAACTAACTATTGGAATAATTTACCAAGGGTTGTTGTGGATCTCCATCCCAGACAATTTTAAAATAAAAAATTAAATGTTTTTTCTAAAGATATGCTCTAGGTATTATTTTGGGGGAGTTCTATGTCCTTTCTAATACAGGAGATCAGACTAAATGATCACAATGGTCCGTACTGGAGTTGGAATCTGTGCATCTCCTGGTTTTTTAGCATAGAGCACCATCTTTTCCCCATAATCCATCTATGTCAGGGAAGAATGAGCAAACCCTTCCCTCATTCAACATTGCCCCTTTTCTCTCTTTAAAGCAAGACAGAATCCAAGTTTAGAGCAGGTTGTTGATAGCTAAATGTAAGTCCCACAGCTCTGTAATCTCTAGAAGGGACAGTAGCTTCCCTCCCAGTTGCTACTGTCTTCTAGAAGTTTGTTTATAGACCCACACACATTGTGGTGGACTAATATTTTCCTAATGGAAGGATTCTTTAGTAAGCACTGCTCCAGTAACACTCATCTATATTCCAAGTAGAACAGGGATTGGAACCCAGTCTGCAGGGCAGACACATGGCTTGGTCCTATGTAGATCAGCTATCAAGTCTACAAAGCTGTGTTTAATTCTTATATTTATAACTTTTTCTTTCACCTCTTGCACTCTGCTTGTCTTAGAGGGTGACAAGGTAAACTTGCCAGGAAACCTGCCCACAAAGCAAATTCCTATGCAACTTCAGGTCCAGTAACTGCCACAACCAATTTCTGAATGTCTGTAGGTCCTTCTCTCAGAGTTATCCTATCCTGCTCTCTGCACAGCACAGAGACACAGTATTCCAGCTATGATGCTGTCTAACAGGTTGCCAGCTCAGACTAAGGCGGCAGACTATTTCACTCACATACTAACAGAAATCAAAGGAGTATTAAAAGGCACTGTAATGTGATCAGGCCAATTCCTTTGTATTTTAGTTTAGTTCATAGGGAATGTTAATGTCATTGTCTTCACTTAAAGCTGTTGATTTCTACCACATGACATATAGTTACATTCTGTATACCAAGATAATTAGATAATCCTAGATCAAAGGTCTATTGGCATGGGGTGAAAATGTAGTTAATGTGTAATACTTAATGAAAATGAATGAAAGATTGTCTAGATTTCTATAACTAAATTTATTATGTATGCAGCTATAATTTGGATTGTCCATCAAGAAGGATTGAAGCCTTGGAATTGAGAAGGAAAAAGGGTATTAACTCCAAAGCATAGTTCATTATCTTTAACAATGGAGAATTTACAAACTTATCCAGCACAGGAAAAGCCCATGTTTTGGTCAAGATGCCTGTCAGCTTGTCTTCTGAGAAGAACATGTAAATACGGAATCCAGCAAACAATACGGTTTCTCTGAGGCATTTGAACACTTTCAGGGGTCATTCCAGGTACAAGATAGACATACCCAAAGTTGTTTTGGGTAACCCTGAGAAATTTATGGAAAACTAGCAGGTTACTTCACCTCTGCTCATCATTTTGATTTACAAACACTGATCTACCTGCAATGTATTTTACCTTTTCAAACCTCTTAGTAACTTATTTATTTTTCTTAGCTAATAAATCTTTAGTTAGTTTACTAGAGAAATTGGCTACAGCATTTCTTTGGGTTGAGATCAAGGGCATCTGTTCACCTGAGGTGAGATATTGACCATTTGGGGTTAGAAGTAACCCAATGTGAAGTGATTTTTAGTTTTAATAATATTTCATGACAAAGCCCATTGTTTGAATGGTAAAGAGGGCCTAAGCATAACAAGACTGTTTATGGCTCCATGGTAAGACTTATATAGTAATCCAGTAGTGCATGAATGTTACTGGTTTGGTGAAGTTGAGTTAAAGAGTATACCACTAGTTTGGCATGGCTGCCCACAGTGAAAGCCCTAAATCCATATAAAAGAGCCATAGAATATCATCTGTTTTATAATCTTTAGCTGAGTGGTTGGAGCGCTGCTCACAAGGTGAGAGATGACACATCCCCTCAGCCTGATGAGGAGAAAGGATTTGAACAGGGAGTTGCCATTTCTTGTTATGAGATATTCTGATGTGAGTCTTCTTCAATCTCTTCTATTGTTCCACATTGCTTAAATATGACTTGGCCCAGAGAAAAAACTCTACAGCCCAATGAATAGGACATTCACAGGAGAGGCAGCAGACCCCTGTTCATATCCCTTCTGTTCATCAGGCAGAGGACAGACTTGAACCCATCCCAAGCCCAGGTGAGCACAGAAAAAAGTACCTATCTTTCACTAGGTCACAGATTGCTATCAGATATACTGGCTTCCCTGAAGATGCAATATATCTGTATTCCCTATTAACTATCTTATTCAGTTCTGTCCCAGTGTGCTTTGTGCATCACCATATAAGGCACCTATATCTTCCCATTAATTGTACAGGGAGCCTAGGTGACTGACTCTGACTTTGTGGATTGTATTGTTTTGTATGTGGTTTTCTAGGTGCCTACAGGTTAGGAACTATGGGTATGTCAACACGTCTCTTTTATTTGAAGTAACACTGGCTATTTTGAAATAAAAAAGATAAGGTCCATGCGACGTTTTCTTATTTCAAAATGACGGGTTCTGTCATTTCAAAATAAGAACAGTCATTTTGAAACAGCTTAAACCCCATTCATTTTGAAATGGCTGTTATTTCAAAATGTGTTGTTTTTTTTAAATAAGCCCATTTGGACATGTTGTTCCGAAACAACACCATTGTTTCAAAACAACTGTTTCAAAACAACATGTCCAAAAGGCCTTATTTGAAATAACCATTTCAAAATAACAGCTGTTTCTAAAGCAGGCTTTCCCTTAATTCAAATTAACATTTTCTTAATTTGAAATAACTTATTTCGAAATAATGATGTATTTGTGGACATAGCTTATGACTCTTTGTCACAACAGTCAAGTCCTTTGTAGGTCCAGGCCATAGTATATAAGCAGGAACATCAAACATAACTTGACTGTTTTCAGAATTTGAAAAATAAATGGCCAGCCCAGGAGGAAATTGAAACACTATGATATTATATGAAGAATGACATTAAAAGAATGGGAAGCTATTGAAGTATTGATTATTGATGGGTAGTTTTGGGGATATTAATTAGATAATTCATGCATTCTAAAAGGACAAAAATTTGCCAGTTGATTCTGGTCCTCTTTTCTCTGACCCCACTGTGGAATACACTAAGGAATTACACCACCTACTCAAGAAACTACCTAAGGCAGCACAGGAACAAATAAAGACAGACACACCACCAGAACCCCAACCAGGAAAATTCTATCTATTACCTAAAATCCATAAAAAAGGAAATTCTGGATGCCCCATCATCTCAGGCATTGACACTCTTACAGTAGGCTTATCTGGCTATGTGGACTCCCTCTTCAGACCCTATGCTACAAACACTCCTAGCTATCTTCAAGACACCACTGACTTTCTGAGAAAAATTCAATCCATTGGTGAGCTTCCTGAAAACACCATCCTAGCCACTATGCATGTAGAAGCTCTTTATACCAACATCCCACGCAAAGATGGATTACAGGCTATTAGAAGAACCATCTCAGATGATGAAACAGCACAGCTTGTGACTGAACTTTGTGCTCACCCATAACCATTTCAGATTTGAAGATAATTTATACCTCCAAGTCAGTGCCACTGCTATGGGTACCTGGATGGCGCCACAATATGGCAACATTTTTATGGATGTCTTAGAACACCATTTCCTCAAGTCTCATCCCAAAGCACCTCTCTTCTACTTATGCAACATTAATGACATCATCATCTGGACCCGTGGCAGGGATGCTCTTGAAAATTTCCACAGAGATTTCAACAATTTCCACTCCACAGTCAAATTGAGCCTGGAACACTCCACACAGGAGATCCACTTTCTGGACACTACAGTACAAATTAGGGATGGACACATCAACACCACTCTATACCGAAAACCTGCTGATCGGTATAGTTATCTACATCCCTCAAGCTTCCATCCTAAACACACCACACGATCCATTGTCTACAGCCAAGCCCTAAGATATAACCACATTTGCTCTGATTCTTCAGAGAGAGACAGACATCTTGAGGATCTCTATCAAGCTTTCTTACAACTACAGTAGCCACCTGGGGAAGTAAAGAAACAAATTGACAGAGCCAGATGGGTACCCTGCAGACAACTACTATAGGAAAGGCCCAAAAGAGACAACAATAGAACACCACCGGTCACCACATACAACCTTGAAGTTAGACATCTACAACAGATCATTAAAGACCTTCAGCCTATTTTGAGTGATGACCCCTCACTCTCTCTAGCCTTGGGAGACAGACCTCTCGTCACCTACAGACAGTCCCCGAACCTTAAACAGCAACTATAGACCTAACAACAGAAACATTAAAGCAGGCACATATCCCTTCAGCAATCCATACTGCCAACTTTGCCCACATATCTGCACAGATGATACCATCATAGGGCCTAATCAAGCCAGCTACTCCATCAAAGGGTGATTCACCTGCTCATCCACTAATGTGATTTATACCATCATGTGCTGGAAATGCCCTCACAACTTATACATTGGACAAACAGGACAGTCCCTATGCAGAAGAATAAATGGGCACAAAACTGACATCAGAAATCACAACACACATACATGCATGCTCGCACACAAGTTGCTGAGCACCTCCATCCTCCTAATCACTCCATTGATGGTTTGTTAATGATGCTCCTCAAGAAAATGAGACATCAAGACTTCAAAGAGAAATAGCCGAAATTGAATTAATGTGCAGAATAGATTGTATGAAAGCAGGACTGAATAGTGACTATGGCTTCTTTTCCCATTATAACAGGTAATTTGACTTTACCCTCGACTAAGTTGTGTTTCACAGAGTTCAAATCTCTACAAATGCTCTGATTTGCTGTTACAGTATTACCTGATCCCATGCCTTACACCTGCCTGCATTTATTTTCATCCCATTCTGTAAATTCCCCCTCTTCAAAGCATCTGACAAAGTGGGATTTTCTCCCATGAAAGCTCATGTGATAAATAATCAGTTAGTCTTTAAGTGTGACAAGACGCCCTGTTTTTTTTTTTGCTTTACTAGACTAACACAGCTGCCCCTTTGGATCTTTCCATTGTGTAGCCTGGATGTCAACAGACGTATAGAAAGAAAGAGGAAGACAGAAATGCAATAAATCATGCAAAACAGTCAGTTAGTGAAAAGATCAGCTATTCTGGAAGACTTACTGAATATATGTTGGATATGAAATGACACATAGCACACTACTGGTCAATAACTAAAAAGAGGAATGAGGCAATTTTTCTTTTCCTATGATTATTTATCAATCATTTATAGTGGCTCCCATTTAAAGGTCAGAATTTGTCCATCTTACCACCTAGAGTTATTGCAGGATACATTAACATTACTAAGGATGTCGGTCCCCTGTTCATGTACACATATTCACACTAGCTCTGAGTGACCTAACATGCGCATAAATAGCAGTAAAACTGCAGTAGCATGCTTAGCAGCAGAGAAGGAATGGCTGAGCTTCACCAAGAACTTAGCCATGGTTTCAGGCAAGTTTATATTTGGTTTGACTCATCTGTCTCTCCACTTATGCAACCATGGCTATACTTCTATTTATACTCATAACAGCTCAATGTGAACTAGTGTTGGTATGTGTACAGGAACAGGGGAATGACATCCCTAAACTTTAGTGTTGACATGGCTTTGGATGCTGCTGTAATTATTATTTCTGTACATGAAACAAAAATATGGTGGTATCTGTGATAATACTCGGTGTTAGTCTAGGGAAATGTTGACTCTTTAAGGGCAACCATTGAGTGTACAGTTGTGACCTGGGCCTCCTGGGATAACCTTCTGAATGTGCCAAAATCAGGGCAAGCTGTAAAAACCAGGGGCCAAATCCCCAAACCACTGATGAGTGGTACTTAAACCTATCTCCCAGTCAGTAACCAAACATGCTTCTGATTCCCCACTCTGGGCATCACCAAGCATAACAAAATAGAAACACCCCCCTTTATTGTACATCACTTCCTCTGTTCCCTACCTAGTCACTGGGTCTCTTAAAGAAATAGGTTCTCCTGACCCCAAAAGGCCAGCCACATCACCCAGAACAATGTAGGCTTGGAGCTTACCTGAACTAACATGCTTCCAGCCCATCCTTTAGTAACTACAACTGAAGGTTTAATATAAAAAGAAAACAAACAAATTATGAGAGATGTTAAAGGGACAAAATAAATCACATACATACAAATGATTTAGAGTCCATAGAAAGCAAATCCTTGAAGAATATGTAGTTTGCAGGTTAGTCCCATTTCTCTGTCATGCACCCAACACTTGGGTGGGACTCAGTCCTTTGTTCAGTGCTGCAGTATAGTTTCAGAGGAGGGTGTTGGTTGCAAACAGGCTGAAGACTGAAGACAAAATGGAGATGGTGCTATTGTCTTTATCACCCTTGGCTCTCCCACACTCTCAGAGTCCTTGCCAAATCAAAATGGAGTTGATTCACATGGTTAGTCTAGGTGACTGGCCAGAAAGGTTTCTTTTTAGGACCATTGCAGCTGGGAGTCCCCTTAATCAATGGGCCATTAGGATGACAATAGTTTTGCAGACACTCAGTCTGGGATTGCTTGGGGTCAAATAACTTGGAGTACAAATAAAACAAATACATGCCTAATATCTTTTACAGATAAAATACCTACATATGAACCACATAAACATTCCTAGCAGATTACAACTTTTCTTCTGATACCAAACATGGTACATCACATGGATTATTGCAAATATGAAATATTAATATGAAATATAACCATAAACAGTCCCCTAGGCCCAGACAGTGTCACAAAAGTATTTAAGATTACTATGTGGAACAAATAATAAATCTCTGCACTCCTCCCTCCCCAAAATACAGTGTAGAATGCAAAGTGAAGACAATAGAAGACCAGACAAGACAAATGGGGAGAAAGTGACCATTGTAGCATGAATGTTCTTAATTTGATTCTATCCTTGGTATACCATTCTGAAAAATAAGGAACTAATATCAGAATTAAACAAATTATCCCTACCATTCATAGCTGTTAATATAACTTAAAAGTTTTTTTTTTCCAGATGGAGAATTCATGTAAGGCAGCTGCTCCATTGCGCTGAGCTGTACATTGTTTGCATTCACAACCCAACAGTAAGACTTTTTTGAACAGCTGCTGATAGTATCTTATAAGCTTTCTTGTCTTGCCCTCTAGCTATTCTATATTTTTGATCATTGCTCATTGTCACCCTTCTGATCACTTAGCAACTTGCAGACTCCCTAGTATTCTTCTTTTTCTGGGGAATGCAAATGTTTTCAACAAATTCCTAAAGCATTTCTCATTAAAATAAGTATCACATGGTGGAGTCCAACTTGAAATATGTAAATTCTTCCCAAACAATGTTTTTGTCTCACGATTATATCTCTTGCAATCTTTTTGAATTCCTTCTTTTCAAAAATTCATGTTGAATGTCTATGTTAGTGTGTTTTGGGGCAGGGGAAGAAACATAGTCAAGGGGAGTGGAGAAATTGCTGGTCTCTTCTTAATCTTAATATCCCACATTTGCCATATATCACCATGAGTGTTCAATGAAATCAGTGGAGAAATGTCCTTGGTCTTGAGTTTGATCTGCAAAACAGCTTCTTCTCTGTCCACTAAACCTGTGATGGTTATAGCTATATAGGGAAGGACTGTATCTTTCCAATTCTAAACTACTGCTGTTTCTGTTTCTGATAAATAGTGAATTATGTATATACTTATGAAGTGTTTTATGTTTGTCAATAGGTTCTATACAGTTTTATAAGTGGTGATTCTCCAAAACATATGTATTAAAAAATAAACACCTTAAATATTTCATTCTTCTTACATGTATTTTTTTAATTTGTGTTTTCAGCCTTGAGATGATATCTATTTCTGCCCATCTCTTGAAAATTTTATTTCAACCCTTGATTGGAAAATGCTGAGAGATAGTAAAGTGATATCTTGGAATGTTTAGCTTAAGGAGTTCATCTTCAGAAAACGGAACTGGGAGTGGGAAGAGAACATTTCTCATTTTTAGACTATACACTCAAAGCTATTGAATGGCTGACATGTAGAGAAAGATATTAATTATTTGAATTTTTTGTCCTGAAGTAAGGGAGAGAAGCAGTAAAAATGAGACATGGATTTTAGTTGGAGTCAAGCTGTCTGGTATGGCTTTCACTGTGGGTGAAATTCATTTTCATGGCTTCCCTGACTGATAGACTGCCCTGGCTCTGCTCCCTTAGGGGTGGGGCAGCCATGGCTGTCTGTCTCTAAGGGTGGTCATCTTTTCTTCTTATAAAGGGGAGGCCATCTTGCTTTCTTATACAACTTAACGGTTAAAGTCAACTTTAGGGCAGGAGTTATTAAGTTAACTTACACAAGTGCTTAAGTCAACTTAATAAATGCCAAATGTGGCCATGGAGTTGCTTAAATCAACTTAAGCCAGGTTAAGTCAACTTAAATCTCCAGTATAGACATTCCCAAGATGCCTAGACTGAGGCACCAGTTCATGTCCCCAAAGAGATATAGGTACCTATGGATTTTTTTTTTGTAAGAACATAGGCACTGAATGAGCTTACTGTAGGTGCCTTCAAGGTTAAATCAGGCAGGAGTCTGGAGATCACTGTTGTATCTAAAAACAAAATTTAGACTTCTGGATCTCAAGGTATATTTTTAAATTTAATTTAAAATTATTAGTGTTTATGAGATATGTATGTGTTTTTAATTCTCTTGCAATTGCATTATGTCTGCAAAAATAACCATTTTATCTTTAATCTCTGTTCTGGTGATTTGAGTGTCACATGAATGCAATATACACAAATTCCAAAATTGCTAACAATGACTTTTGATAGCCGAGGAATAATATCTTTACCTAACAGATGTGGTATAAATGAATACTGTTGTGATCAGCCTTTCTTAATCACTTTAGCCTGTTCAGTTTCAATACATTAATAAATTAATACCATTTACAGCCAAAGGGGGTGCTGACTACCTTGTACCATAGGCTACAGAATTACCAACTCTTGAACCCAATAACAAGTGTTAAAAGAAAGTATGTCTTCCAGTTCTTTTTTCCTGAAAACAGTAGGAAAAACATGGTGTTCCAAGTCTGCCTTTTCAGATAGCACTCTGTACCAAATATCTGTTTCTCTGGGCCATGTATCATCACTCTTCTATTGTTATCTGCTTGTCTTTCTTTCACAGTTTTATCTTGTCCTTTGATACTTCAGCTTATTTTTTGTGTGTCTCTCTCCCACAATAAGAGACCAAAACAGTTCCACCAAACAGTTGTCTAAAGCATTGGTTTCAAACCCTTTTTCTTGGCAGCCAGTTGAAAAAAAATCATTTATGCCCATGACCCAACAATTACATCTTTAAGCAATGCATTCCAATCTTTTGGTGATAGCTGCAGGTGGTGCTGTGACTCAGTACCTGAATGTCTGTGACACAGTATGGGATCTCAATCCTAAGTTTGAAAACCACTGGTCAAGAGTGGACTCTGTATTGGAAACCCTTTGGTTTGGAGCATATGATAGAGCTTCTATTCAGCTTTCGCATGGGTTTAGGCTATGTTTGCTACGCTATTGTTTCAGCCCCTGGCTTACAATGACTTCTTTACATTTATCCTGAATGTATTGTGACCCATAACAATAAGTTTAAGTCAACTCATAATTGAATACATTTTGAAGTGGAAATTGACACTACCATCTTAATCAACAGAAAACTTTTCCTCCATCTATTTGGAATTAAAGATTGAGATTACTTTCCTCTGATTATTTTAATTTCTACCCATTTGACCACCTCTTCTAAGGTTTCCCTTTTGTGACAGAAATGCTGATCATAAGGGTCAATTTCAGATCAAGAGCAATTAAATTAAGTGAGGCAGCAGCCTGCATTTGAATTGACCCTTTCCTCCCTAGCTGTGAGTCGCTAGTGTAGATTTTGATAATTGAAGGTTATAAAATATTGTTGGATAAAAAGCTGCTGTTTCTGACCCTCTTTAGTTCCTGATTTCTCCTTTCTTCTCTATTCTTGTAGCAAGGCAAATATTTTCAGTTCTGCATAAAGTATCACAATTACAGTGGTTCTGTAAAACATTACTAAGAGGGAGGTAAAACAAAACCAGTATTTGCCTCTGTCTTTGATCCATTGACTGGCTCAGTAGCTGGGGGAAGGGGGCCATTGGCAGAAGTAAGATTTTGTGAGACTATCAGTTTTCAAATTACTTCGGATTGTCTTTCCCTTTGTAGAAACTTTTGTCTTTGAGAATGCTTAAAGTGAAACACTTGAAAAAATGTAAAGAATAATAAAATACTGTAGCTCTGATATTCACCACATGTTAAATGTTCCATGCAAAAATTAACAGCCAATATATATTTTCTCAGGAAAACACACCTGGAGATCTGGGAAATATTTTTGTACAATCATTTTTAAATTACTTTGTACTGAATGGAAACTCTTTGGCAATACCTTACAGTAGAATTCCACCAGGATTATTTAATTATACTTTGGGAACACCAAAGGGCAAAACCTAAGGTAGAGCTTACCACATGGGCTTTTTTATTTATACAGTGGCTATTTGCTTATTCCCCAGTATATACCACTAAGTCCCTCATTAATTATCCTTAAGCTTACAATCTGAAACAGAGTTCAGCAAGCTCTAGATCATCTTATGCTCCTCTCTGCCTAAGGGGCATTAAATTTTTAATATAGTATACAATGCCCCAAGGCTATATTGCAGCACTGTTATGCACATTATACAATATTGTTAAAGCACATAATGAACCAGCTTAAACACTAATCAAATATTTAAATAAATGCATTTCAGTGGATAGTGCTTCTGCTAAGATGTTTGCTTAGTTAGCAAATCTAATGATTAAATCAACTTATTATTTTAAAGGACTTATTTAATGAATGCTTTAATTTTAACTGAATTTCTTTTAAAAAAAGGTCTTTTTTGACCACAGAAATAATTCTCTAATTATAGGAATGCATTTTAGTAAGCTAGCAGAAACTTCTCTTCATAAAAATTTACAGCTTTCTCAGAAAAATCAGAAAAGTTGTAGTCCAACATTTGGTATTCTGTATTAAATACAGCAAAATAATGTGCTGTAAAAACACTGCAGAGGAGATGATCATACTTATTTATTTAGTTATGTAGGCATTAAACAAAGACCATATATTCAAATAGTCTAAGTGCTACTGATTTAACTTAAAATTACAGCCAACTTAATGCCCAAATATATTGTGATGTAGCTGTACAATTCATTAAATCCCATATCAGCAAACCAAAGTATTGAAAAGCTCAAATTCTCTTTCCCATCAAAGCATCACCCATGCTAACAATTTCCCCCTGTTCTGAAAGCCCCGGATAAAGACGATGAGTTCAAAGCTCATAAGATTATGGCTATTTTTGCACCATGCTGTGGAGCAAATTCCACAGGACACAGTATTCACAGAGAATGTTTAGCCAAGCATCCTCTGCTTATATATATCAGCAGGTCTTCCTCTTAGTTGTAGTGGTACCATGGAAGTATATTATGGAGAAAAGCAGTTTCTCAGATATGCAGGTCTTAAGTCATTTAAGGATTCATATGTCAAAGCTAACAACTTAAACATTAACGACACTTCTGCATTTTTGTTTAATTAATGTATTTATGTATATTGTCTGACCAACATCCTGATTCCTTCAGGAGCTGCCCTCTGGCTACAAAATGTCCTACCAAACATTTTTACACACACAAACTTTAACGGATTCAGAATCTAATCATAAAACTGTACTGAAATTTAATAGCTCTCCCACAAGTCAACTATGGGCCCATTCAAACCCTTAGTTCAAGACACCTCAACTTTTGGAGGTTCAGTGTCTTAATTTGGATCTAAAATTTGCTTCTAAGGTACGCCTCTGACCATAACAATCATTACTGTCACATCAGAATTATCTAAAGGAAGATGACCAAAACACATTGCCTAAAGTTTTGACAAACTGTAACACAGAGGTGTCGAACTCATTCAATGTGGGGGACCACACTGGAGTGCAGGACACCTGATTTTGGCCATGTGACTGCATGGGCACCCTAAACCTTGTCCCTGCCACTTTCAGAGGGGCATGGGCTCTCCTCTTCCCTCTCCTCTCCTCCCCTCCCCTCGTCTCCAGGCCATGATACCTTGCCTTTCCCCTGCCCAATAGGGTCCCATTCCCCTGCTTGGCTGCTCCCAGACCCCACCCCTTCCCTTCCCATTTCCCCTGTTGTGTGGTGGCAGACAATCAGTCTCAGTCACAGCCACAGGCAGACTGAGCTTCTACCTCCCTCCTCCCTGCCCATTCCCTGTCAGTCCTTCAGTATGTTAGTCTTTGGTTGGCTTGTTCACACATGGGCCCCAGCCACTTTTTTCTTTCTTATTTGTGATTCATGCAATGTGCTGTCAATCAAATTAGCATACTGACTAAATGACTGACAGTGAACAATTGAGGTACCAGGCAGTGCAGTGGCTCTCCGGGAGCCTGGCCTAGCCTGCTGTAACTGACACACTGATTGGCTAGCAGACCACAGCAGAACTGAGCCAGGATTGGCTGAAGCACTTCCTTTGTTCCCCTGTACTGTGACACATATCATATGATGTGAGTGAGCCAGAAGCAAGCCTAGCCCTGCAGTGCCCGCAGTAGTATATCTTTGCTGTTTGCTACTCTCTCTGCTGTAGAGAGCTCCTAGGTATAGTCTGGGCAGTGGCTCTGCAGGCTGGATCAGCATCATTGGCAGGCCGGACCTGACCCATGGGCCGTGACTTTCACACCCTTGCTGTAACACAACCAGAGCCTTTACACAGCTGTGCTTGGCCTCCTGGAGTTGATGAAAAGGTGTTCCACCTTCCAAAAAAGAACACTGCTTCAGTTCTTATTCTTGAATTCTCACAGAATAAACATGTCCAATGAAAAATGGACACCCATCTTAAAGACCTAAATAAAACACATTTTAAAATCAGTTGGCTGAAAAAGTTGATTTAAAAACAAAAGAAAAGAAAAATACCCCAGACTCTAAATACATTTTATGGTTTAGATATTTGCAATTGATTTTATTAGGGGCTAGATAGATTTGTGGAGGGGCAGTGTGGAAGCTCATTGCCCATCATCTTGGAATAAGTTTAGTGTTAAGTGCACTATCTTCTTGAGAAACTGAGCGTTGCTCCATCATTATGGTGTAGTCAACTGCCTCCAGTGCAGTCAACCCACTCTCTGGGCTGCTCAGGTGGAGCATGGACCCAGAGTATGATCCCACTTCTTCCTTTTCATCACCACAGTGAGGGTCACACCAATGAACCTGAAGACTACCATTGTGACAGGTTCTTGAACAGACTGAGCAACAGTGGGACGTTCCCTCTTCATCATGTGCCCACAGAAATCCTTTAACAGGAGGTAGTCTCTTCTATATTCCTAACTAATTATGGATCATCAGATACCAAATCCTACTGTGAGCAAAATTCTTTCTTCTTGCTCTATTTACTGTCACTGTCTCCCTTCTGGAATATACTGCTGTAGCAGGATGGAGTGACCGCCCTCCCAGCAGGGCACTGCTGGACACCTACACTCCCCCTGCTTGCCTGAGGAGGTTCCTACCAAGGACCCAACACAGAACCAAAGAGGTGGGCTGGTGGGAAGGAAGGACCATATGAAGGGACAGACCAGACAGCCAATGGAGAGAGAGAGAGGCAAAGATGTGCTGTTGAGCTGGGGGACCTCCGTCCCCAGGAAAGCCCAAGGGAAAACAGCGGGGTGGATTTCCCCTTGTACTCCCCTTCCTCAGGCAAGGACCTTGAGGAACTGCCCTTGGCTGAAGGACTGGATGAGAGGAGCAAAGACCCTACTGCAAGCAGCCCCAAGGACTTAGATGAGCTGCCCATCATGGAAGATGTCAATGAGCCAGTGGGTCCCAGCCCCTACAACTTAGAGGAGCTGTCCTCTGCATAAAATACCCACAGGCAGGCAGGGCCTGGATCCTGTGACCTCAAGGAGCTACCCCAGGCTGACAGCCTGGAAGGACAACCAGACCTGCCCCCCACCAGGCACAGAAGGTTTAACAAGGATCCCCCTTGCAGTATAACTGGATGCCCTGCAAGGGGACTCTGGAGGGGACAGGTTATGAGTTGGAGGTAAGGAGGAAGCAGACTGGGGGTGTGGGGTTTAGGCTGCCGAGTGGCAAGTCAGCATGTTTCAGTGGGAGCACCGCTAATCCCATGGTGGGCCACACTGCCACTGGTTAGGGCCTTGGGCTGCGACAAAGTGGAGTGAATGTGCCTGTGTCTCCCTCCACCTCCACCCCCTCAAACCTCCTCACTGACCACAAAAACCAGTCCCACCTAACTGAAGGTAACTCGCTCTGGGGATTCTGCTTTGCCCTGCTGGAGGGCTGAAGGACACTGATTCTAGGGAGGCTTGGCCCGAGGCCCGAGCCAATTACTACTGCCCTCAGTGAATACCAGCTCTGCTTCACCTCTGATTAATGTTCTTTCAGACATAGTGCTGTGCCACAAAGACAGATATGGGTATTTGGTGAGATAAATATCTGTGTCTTGTGTATGCAGCTAAAGTGGCAGTAAAATCTAGGAAATTCTACTTCCCTTTTTATCATCTAGCAGGATAGATAACCCAGATTTAGGGGAACTGCTTGAGTCCAGAAGGAAAACTATTTTCTTTATTGAACAAAATGTAGAGAGGAGAATTTTTTGGAAGTTCTGCAATAGTCATACATATGTGTGAGACTCCTAAGTACTTTGGCCTCTGCCACATGCAGTTTCCTTCATTTACTCCTTGAGTAGTGTATATTGTAACCAGGCCACAAAAAAAGAACATTTTCTTACACAGTGAAAATCTTTTATTTATAGTGTAGGGTACCATTTGGCAAAATGTTTGTATCTTTGGAAGTTGATACAAAAATGTTTCAACTGCATGGAGAAAAGATTTAATTCTGAATATCTTTTTTCAGCCATCAGGTGTGAGTATGAAATAAAAGTATTTGCAAGACTCTCATTTGTGCCCACTCTACAAGTCCAAGACTCTTTTTATTCTTTGCCTCTTTCTTTTTACTTTGTTCTGTATTTCCATGCTATTCTTCCACATTTGCCATCTCTTCACTTATCCATTTTCTTGACCTAGATATTTTATTCGTGTTTACTTACATTCATCTCCTGTTCCATTCCATCTCCCCCCATTTTTTTTCTTGTTGTTTATGTTGATGAATTTATTTAGCATCAGGAGTGGGTTATCTACCCCTTTTTAACACATGATCGATGCTAAAGAGAAATCCATTCTCCCCTTTCAGCTTTATAAAGAGAAGAGATTTTTAAAGTGCATTGTTAGGGATTGGTACTGAAGAGCAGACAGTGCATTATGAAATCTTACTGGGATACAGAAGTGTTTACTCACATAAGTAGTCTTATTGAATCTGTCTGTGGATAAGTGCTTATTTACCTGAGAAATGAGGTCCTAATGAGTACAGAATCACCACTGCCAGAAATTGCCAAAACTCCTTCAAACCAGGAGTCGAAAGTTTCAATTCCATAAACACTTGTAGTATTATATTGATTGTGTCATTTCCTGGATACATTCTCAGTTATAACTTTATGAATATATTTACTTATTTTTGCTGACACTTTTACTTTGTTATTACTGACACTGATTTTTTTCCCTCTGGAGTAATTAATTTAACTTGGAGAAATAGATAGACCCAATACAGTTTTCATTTCTGATTTCTTTTTCATTAATTGCATTTTTCTTTGAAAAAGCTACAATGTAGGCTTATCAACTGCAGTTGATAGATATCATTAAGCTATGGTGAATATAGAACACCAGTGGC
Source organism: Podocnemis expansa (assembly GCA_007922195.1). Taxonomy (NCBI): domain Eukaryota; kingdom Metazoa; phylum Chordata; order Testudines; family Podocnemididae; genus Podocnemis; species Podocnemis expansa. Next base: position 52,481,189 of record ML681982.1, on the reverse strand, counting down.
AACTTATTGCCTTTGCATTTCAAAGATGCCTGTAGGAATCTTGTTCTAGGTATGCAGTTTTCTAATATTTCATTTTCAAAATACTAATCCTCTTCTCAAGCATCTCTTTTTCTGTATGCTATTGCAATTTACATTAATTGATCTTGTTTGTTTTCATTTTTCAGACTCCTGTTTCATCAGTTTCTTTTCAGAACATATAGGTTCAAGCACTTCGTAACATTACCATGTTGGATATTTATGATAACAGCATGAAATTTTACAACACTTTGTAGACATTGCTAAATTATGTTCAGACCTTGTGCTGAATTAATTATGTTGTTTTCTAGTTACAGATTCATTATATATCTTTTGGCCAGATATATGCTGAAACTGAAGTTTTACAGACACAGATTAAGTAGGAGCCCTTTATTTATTTATTTATTTCATTGCATTTTTAATTGTTTCATTTAGCTTAAGGGAAGAAGGAACATTTCAATAATAATAATAATAATAATAATGAACAGACCTGAGCAACACTTTGTACTGTGAAATGAATTTTAAAGAATGTTGTAGGTTTATATTTACATTACTCTATTGAAGTCACTGGGAATCCAGGCAGATGCAAGAGTCTAGCCACATAGATCCAATTGTGGGACCGGAGCCTAAATCAACAAAGTGCAAATTTACTGTAAACAAGAGACCGTTTTAGGAGACAGTTGTTTTTGTGGGGGCTTGACAGGGTTCTTCAGAATACAAAGAAATCTTGTTCAGCAAGATGGAAATAAGGGAGTTGTTCCCTATTTATTCTAATTTGCATTCTTGGTTTTTTTATGATGCTTCTTTTAAGGAAGCAAATTTATCATGTTGCGGAAATACTGCCTGTGAACATATATCAAGCTATTAAGATAACTTATGAATGTTCAGATGATTTGTATTAGCAGATTTGTATGAAGTAACAGATTTGTATCATGGAGATTTTTACCAAAGGACACATAAAAGAAAATCCAGTGGTATACAACACAGCTACATAAATTATTGGTATATGAACCAGGGATTCTCCAATAGGCAGAAAAGTATCTCCTCAGGGTCAGATAGCAAATAATGCATCCAGATTTTCTGGCTGACATCCTAAGCAAATTTCACAAGTGTCCACTTACTTCATATCTCATTTTGGTCCAGATTAGCTGCCCATCACTCCAGTTTTACACCAGTGTAATACCACTTAAGTTGACGGAGTTACATGAATGTAAATCTTCGTTTGATGTATTGGAAAATGAAGCCCTCTGTGTTTGGAAAGTCAGAGATTTCTTTTTGTCATTGTCATGAACAAGGAAATTAGTTCTGTGTTAAAAAGGAGATAAAGTTGAACAATGTTGGGGATGGAGACTACAACATCAGTGGACTTCAAATTCTCTAGGGAAAGTACTAAAAGAAGTAATATGCGAGACCTTAGAAAAGCTGACTGGGAGGAATGTGAAATGCCTTGGGTGATTTTGATAGAAATTCTATAATGTATAGCAAATGTACTGAGCACAAGTGGTAAATATTTAAGAAATACATGGAGAAGCTGCAGTTGAAATCCATTCCTGTTAAAATTAAACAGAGAAAAGGTCAGCACAGGCCACCATGATTAAGTAAGGTGATGTTAAAAAGCAAGCCAAGCAATAAGCATAAAACTTTTATAGATATGTAATAGGAAAATTGGCAGATCTACAAAAAAAGGAGACACAAGTTAAATGGATAATGAGAGGATCAAAATGAAATGCAGAATGCTGAATTACATATAATATTGAAATTACACAGAAGGGTTCTTTAAATATACTCCGAAACAGAGAGTGACAAAAAGGAAAATTGGCCTGCTAGGGAAAGGTGTAGATAAATAAAGAATAGGAAATGGCAGATTAGTTCATCAGTTCTTTTCTTCACTGCAGCATATGGGGAAGAGAATGGAGAGTTGTCTGATTATAGACAAAATCCAGACCTGTCTCTAGAGGTTAAGAGACTTCACAGACAGCGGAGCCAGTATGGTTTCACAGTTCAAGGAATATAGAGATCAGATGAAGTATTGTTGTTTAGGATGTGTGTATTTTTTAATAGTGCAGAGATTCCCCTCTTCCTGGGACCCTGTGTATCTGCAACGTGTGGGGGATGGGAAGTTGTGCATGGAAACCTTAAGAAGAGGCAAGACCAGAGAATTCACTGCTTTGTAGATTCCCTCATTGTCATCCTCCAGTTGGAGTGGTTGCATCAGAAGTTTTAGAGTTTCCAAGTTTGTAGGGGAAGGAGGATTCATTTTCCTTCATTCCATCTACCCAGCATCCAGTCTGGCTACTTGGGCTGGGCACTGAGCAAAAATCTTTACACATTGAGTCAAATTCAGCTCACTTTAATACCCTTTCATCTGTAAGTGAGGAGAGAATTTGGCCTTGTGTTTCCTGGTCTGGTAGAAGGTTGCATCATATCTCCTGCAGGGATTATAATGAAAGGAGAACTAGATTTTATTTAATTATTTTGATGCCAAGCATTTCCGGGAAGGAATACAAACCGGGTAAAAGAGCTTTCTCTACTACCTCCTCAGCGGAGAGAGAGGTATACAACCTCTTCCCCGCATTTTCCCAACACCCCTTGAGTTGTCAACTAGTTATATCAACGAGTTACTTGCAAAACAAACAAGGAGTCCTGTGGCATTTGTAAAAACTAACAAATGTATTTATTGCATGCGCTTTTGTGGGTATGATTTCACTTCATAAGATGCATGAAATGGAAGCTAGTATGTTAAGAGTGTGTCTGTGTGTTACACACACACACACACACACACACATACAGAAGGGTAAGTCACAAGGTCATTTCAAACAGTTCCAGAAAGGCAGTCTGTTAGTCTGTTTCAGCAACCCAAACATGTTGTTTTGATTGAAACAGGGTGAATGTTGGTTTTAAAGAACAATAGATGAGAAGGTGAGAATGTTAAAAGTGAGGAAATTACCTTTGGTACTGAGTTAGCCATTCCAAGTCACTATTTAGACCTAATCCTGTGGTATCATATTTGCACATGAATTCCAAATCTGCAGTTTCATACTAAAGTCTGCTTTTGAAGTTTACCTGTTGAAGTATTGTAACATGCCTGTTACAGAATGTGCAGGGAGGTTGAAGTGCTCCTCCACTAGGTTTTGAATGTTGCCATTACCGAAGTCTGATTTGTGTCCATTTATTCTTTTGTACAGAGACAATCCAGTTTGGCCAATGTGTAAGGAAGTGGGGCATTGTTGGCACGTGATGGCATATATCACATTGGTAGATGTCAGGTGAATGAGCCCGATGAATTGTCTGATTTGGTTAGGTCCTATGATGGTGTCACTGGAGTAGCTATGCAAGCAGAGTTGGCAGCAGGGTTTGTTTCAGGGATAGGCACCTGTCTTAGTGTGTGGTATGTAGTTGCTGGTGAGTATTTGCTTAAGGCTGAGAGCTGCCTGTAAGTGAGGACTGGTCTACTTCCCAAGGTTTGAGAGAGTGAGGGATCATCTTAAACTGTTGGGAAGTAGGCCAGTCCTCAGTTCCAATGTGTTAAGAAATACTTTGTTTTGTTTGTTTTAAACTGGTTGCCTATTAATTTTATTGGGTGCCCCCTAGTTCCTGCATTATTTAATGTATTTAATAACATTTCCTTATTTACTTTCTCCTCCCAAGATTTACAGATTTTTATTATACCTCCTCTATTATATTATATTAGTAGTCTCTTTTCCAAGCCAGATAGTCCCAGTTTTATTAATCTTTCCTCAGATGGAAGCTACCCCTAAACATTTTAATTGCCCTTCTCTGTGCTTTTTATAATTCTAATATATCTTTTTTGCAGAGGAGCAACCAGTCTGCACACAGGATTCAAGACGTAGGCATACCATGAATTTATATAGTGGTATTATATTTTTGTCTTCTTATGTGTCTCTTTCCTAATGATTCCCAACATACCATTAGCTTTCTTGCTTGTCATTTGTCATTGAAAAGGTGTTTTCAGAGAACTATCCACAATGAACTCCAAGATTTCTTTCTTGTGTGGTAAAATCTATTTTAGAGCCCATCATTTTATGTGTATGTCTCGGATTCTGTTTTCCAGTGTACATTACTTTGTGTTTATCAACACTGAATTTCATCTGCCATTTTGTTGCCTGGTCACCCAATTTTGTGAGATTCCTTTGTAACTCTTCACAGATTGCTTTGGACTTAATTATCTTGAATAATTTTGTATCATGAGGTAAATCTAATGAAATGGTCACAAATGAAGTTTGTACTATGGTGTCATACAGTCCACCTTCACCTTCCCTGTCTCACCCCTCAGTGGCCGTCCTGCCCCCAGTCTGTAAATTTGACCACCATCTCCTAATTTCAGTTCTTGATGCTAACATTATTGATTAGTTTAAAGCCACTCAAACCCCTTTGAGATTCTGTAAGTAACTATTATTCTTATTTTACAAATAGAGAAACTGAGGTACAGATAGGTTAAATGGCTGGCTGAAGATGAGTAAGGGAATATATGGCAAAGGCAGGAACCTGATGTTTCCTTATATATAATTTTGTGTCATAGTCACAAAAACAAGCTCTCCTTGCCACAAACAAGCATACATAAATCTACATGTAGCCCTATTAATAGAATTATTTCTAATTTGTTTATTATTTTATTATACTTCTTTATTCTAAGTGTTTTGAATACTGGCACTTCTTAAACCTTCCACTTACTGTTTATATAAGAAAATCTTCACCATTACTTCCAAATATGGCATAAAATAAATGCATTCAAAATCTCATCAGACCTCATTGAACAATAATTATATATGGGGTGTCATTTATGCTTCAGTCCATGAAGCTAGTATTTTAAAAAGCTACTGTTTTGCTGATTTTAGATTTACACAAGGCCAGATTATCAAAGGGCCTTTAGGGAGTTAAGCCCCAGGCAAAAAAGGGGGCCCTGGGCTCCAGCTCCTAAAGCCATGATAATCCAGCCCCCCACCCCTACCCTGTTCAGTGCTGGTAGAGCAGGAGCACTGGGGGACGTGGGGCCCTGGGCCAGAGGCTAGGCTGTGCCCTCCACCCCACACCCAGCATGGCCAGAGTGGGGCCAGGCCAGGAGTGCTCCCCAATGATTGGGGGTCAGGCAGGGGTTAAAGTGTAATTTGGTGGGCCCCAGAACTCTCCTAAATTTTCAGGCCCCCCTTCACATTGGTCTGGGTGCACCTTCATGTTGGTCAGAGCTCCCCTTCATGCACTCCAGC
>ML681982.1:52453761-52470949 GCA_007922195.1 Podocnemis expansa | reverse complement strand
TTTCGAAATAACAAAACTGTGTCCTCGAAATAAGGGAGCAAAATAGCAGGTCCACAGTGTGGACCTGCTATTTTGCTCCCTTATTTCGAGGACACAGTTTTGTTATTTCGAAACAAGTTATTTCGAAATAACAGGTTCTTTCGAAATAAGTTATTTCAAAATAGCTTCTTTCGAAATAACAAAACTGTGTGTAGACATAGCCTGTGTGTTTTCTCTCTGTTGTCTGGGGCCCTGTTGGCTCACTCTACCTCAGCCCAGGCCACTGGATTGAGGGGTTGCAGAGGCACAAAGGGTGTAATCACCCTCTACTTTGACAGAGTTGTTTCAGTAGTTGTTTTACACAGTTCTGCCTGTTTATACAATATGAAATTCTTCTCTTACCAGTTTATCACAAAAATAATTCAGTTGGGCTTGATTCTGAATTCTTTTACATCAAAAATGTAACTCTCCAGAGACTTCACTAGAAATACTCTTGATCTGTACTAGTGTAAATGAGGGGATGTTCAAGACTGTTCATTACTTTTCCTATTATTTGCTAATGTTTAAAGTGTATCTTTAGAACCATATTCATCTTGTTTTCTACAATAGCAAATTCCTTCATACATTTTGATTATTTTGTTTCTGCTCTACTACCCTTAAGGCATCTTTTCACCACTGAGAATCTATTCATTCCCTCTATAGTAGCTCTTTCAAATACTTGTAACACCTGGAAATATCCCTGATGTCTCACATCAAACCTTTTCCTGGAAAATAGCAACACTTTTCCTACCAAGGGGACCAAAATTGAACACAGTCCCTTTGATAAAGTTTAGACACTGTGTAATAACAATATTTTGATTAGCAAGAATTCTCATGATGTAGCTGACTAGCCAATCTGCTGATCTTACTGTAGTCTTACACTGCCCTAATGGTTTCAAGTACACTTAGACAGTAACCTGCAAAGCCCTTTCCCAGTGAGTATATTGCATGACTATGCCAGGGAAAACAAAATGTTCTCTTTCTTTTGGTCCACTGCATTCAGACTTATTATTTTACTTTTGTCTGTATTAAAATGCATTTTCCATTTAATGGCCTAGCCATCTAAAAAGATCTGAATCACAAAATAATAACGATAATACCTTACAACTTTGCTGGTATTAGAAACAGTGCTGGTTCCAAGACCAGGGAAAAGAGGATAGTGCTGCAGTTGGATGTGTGACTCACTCAGAAAGGAAACAAACCACAACTTATACAGTTCAGTTAAACTACAACTTGAGGATGGTGGGTGCTGACGGAGCTCAAAACAACAGTGGTAAACTGAGATCTCAAGACATAAATCCTGGTGACAAAATACACTATGGGAAAATTGACATCAATTTCATGAGAAATGAATAAAATATCTCTGAACATACTTCACATCAGTGACATCATATGAATAGGAGGTGGTGATGTGGTATTGGATGGTGCTATAGACATACTCAGAAGAAGGAAAACATGAAAGAGATGTAGAAATTATGCTGGATTACATCACAGTGTAGACCCACCTGGTTTGGGGGCAGTGAATGACAAAATAGTAACAACAAGGAGTTGTGTAGCACTTTAAGACTAACATTTATTTTTTGCATGAGCTTTCGTGGGAGAAGATCCCATTTCCTCAGATGCTTCAAAGATGGGTGAACTTCTTCAAAGCATCTGAGGAAGTGGAATCTTCTCCCACGAAAGCTCATGCAAAAAATAAATCTGTTAGTCTTAAAGTGCCACACAACTCCTTGTTGTTTTTTCACTGGACTATACTAATACGGCTATCCCTTTTAAAATTGAAAATAATAACAGCCAGACAGTGAAATAAGGCATGCCAAGGGTGCAATAATCCAAGCATATGCACCGGCAAAAGCAACAGGTGACAAAGAAAAGGTTACATTATGTGAACTAGAGCTGCAAGTTCTGAGTGATATGGCTAATAGTGACATCAGGCTGATGATACGTGACCTCAGTGCACAAAACAGCAACTCTACTCACTGAGAAAAGTGGAAAGCCTACAGCAGAGCAGCAGCAGATAAGATGCAGTCTCTTTGAGCAGTATGATGATTCACAGCATCACGCAGAGATCACCAGACAATGCAACTGTCAATCAGTTAGGATCTGAGTTTATGTTTATGAGATGAGCATGTTCTCTGAAGGATGTCAGAATCAACTGAAAAGTAGATGCTAGCTTAGATCATTATGTCTCAGTGGCCACATTATAATATAAAGTCAAAAGGATCGCAATGGTAGTCAAAAAGAGTGTCATATCAATAAAGAAGTTGAAGGACAAGGAAACACAGATCAAAATTCAGACTGCAGTTAGCAACCATTGTAGCAACGGGACCTGACTGATGGATAGAGCCCTGTGCAGATATAAAAGTGTGGATCTGGAACCGGACCGCATAAGCCCAATGTCAGTCTATCCGATCCATGAGCCATATGTCATGTTTAATGTGGATCCAGAACTGCGTCCACAACTGAGCTTGGGCTCATAGTCATCATTTTAGCATTTGATTGGCTCATTTACCACATTAATCCCAGCCTTTTTTCCCTTTTTTTGCTTGTGATTTGAATGCTGTGTGGTGTTAGTCCTTGGCCACCAATGAAATTTCCGATTGAGAGTGTGACATATGAACAACAAACAAGAAAATAAAGAAGTGGATAGAGAAGGCATGGGGAATGAGCCAATCAAAGGCCAGCATGCTGACTGACTGACAGCGAGTGGTGTCTCCCCAAGCCTCAGCCTGTTGTGATTGAGACTCTGATTGGCGGGCAAACCACCAATCGGAGCTCAACTGGGATTAGCTGGAGAGCTTCCTTGTTCACCCCCATGTGCTGACCATGCAGCTCGAAGTAGCAGCTCCAGAGATCATTCATAAAAATAGGATCTGCAACCAGGGTCAGTCCACAACAATAGGGCTGCAGATATCCGCAGCTGCAGCCACAGATGCAGTTACACACAGATCTGAAGTGGATACCTGGGGAAGTCTGGAAGATGAATGGTAAAACTGAAAGAAGGCTGTTGTCAGGTCAGTAAAGGAAATAGCAGTGTACGAGCATGAAAGGAAGGTTCATGTATTATGTCTGGAACAAAGACAACAATTAACAAGCAGAAAGCTCTGAAAGCAAAAAAAAAAAAGATTGGAAAGATGAGTGATGTTATTCATTGATGAAGTATATGATGGAAGTAGATGCATAATAAGATTGGATGCAAGCCTGACTGAGTGACATTGTAACTGGAAAACGATGTGTTTTATCACTAGCCTATTTGCATTATCAATAGAGTGGGTCATGAAGCCAGCAACAAAAGGCATTGTGCACCATGTAAAATGGGTTAGCAGAGATGAGTCACATGACTGACTTTGCTTTTATCAGAGATAGAACAGGAAACAGCAAAAAATTGGATTGAAAGTAATTGCAGAGAAAGCTAATATTATGATGGTTGGAAACTGGACAAAAGATGCATATGTATGGAAAAGAAATTGAATGGGTAGAAGGGGTTTGTTTTTTGAGATGCATGATGCTATTTGAAAGTGGCTATGAATGATTAAGATATTTATACAAGATTAGCAAAAGCAATCACTGCTTTTGGAACAATGAACCTCATCTGGTTCAACCAGAGATCATCACTAGAAACTAATGGTCAGATTATGCCATGAGATTGTACTGAGCACACTTCTCAGAGCAAAGCAGAGTGGAGAGACAGTTGGGCAATGACTGATTAATTATGACTGAAGACTGTCTATCTCAGATCACTGAGAAAGACATACATTTTATATAAAGACAAAATAATAAATGCAAGTGTAAGGAAGCTGACAGAGAAAATATCAAAGAAGGAACTTTCAGATAGATGTGACATGTACATTGTGTGGAAAATCTGGGACATAGAATCATAGAAGATTAGGATTGGAAAGAACCTGAGGGGATCATCTAGTCCAGCACCCTACTCGAAGCAGAACCAACCCCATCTAATGCCAAGCAAGCATTAAACTGGGTACCAGAAGAGAGGAAAGAGAATATGAGAAAGGCCAAGGAGGAAATTATAGAAGACAATGACAGAGGATATTGCCTATTTCCCTATCTACCACATTGCCATCATCAATGGAGGAACTGTACGGCCCAATGTGTTAGTGCCATAGAAAGAACTATGAGTTAAGGCACTATTTTGAATTTTTATATTTTTCCATTCAAAAGGGTTCTAAAGAGCTGGAAGAAGAGCATAGTATCCAGCATCCTTTGTGGTTTGAAACTAACTTTGCCCTTTGCCCTTCCTGATATGATTGAATAATGCAAAGCTGGACCACAGAATTATCTTAGCATGGTGAAGAACCAACAGAGTCAATGGAACTGTGAAAGTGAACATTGTTATTTTCAGGTCCACATATCACCATCAGAATTGAAAATAAAGTTCAAATTGCAGAAGTGACGTTGCAACACCCTTATCTTCTAATTATACCCTCAGTTACAGTTAATGTGATGTCTCTGAAGGCAACATGGCTGCACAAGTGACAATAGACTACAAAGACACCAGGGGGTCTAGCTGTGGGCAGAATTTGGCTTCTGGATATTGAGAACTAACATTACTTCCTGGAAGTCTCTGGTGAAGATACTGACCAGGATAACCCTGCTAGTGGTAATTTCTGAGAACTGACAAAATCCTATCTTAAATGGCTATATTTACTAGATTGTTAATGTGGTGTGTAAAATATGTACATGAATTCAGTTAGGACTCCCATGTTATTAAAAATGAATGTGTAGGTTCCAGATGTTAAATTGAGGTACACACTGCTCATTTAGTTAAAAGTATATGATCAGATGTTGTATGGAACCAGAACTAATGACTTTACCTGCTGCTTCTAAAACAGTATGCATGGCAGCAGGATTATTACATTATTTCAATCTGTTATACAAGGAATTATAAAAGAGTCATTGTGAAGTGAACCAACTATCTGTATTAAACATTTCTTCTGAACCTGCCTCAGTATGGGGAAATGGACTGGATGACCTTTCTGAAGTCCCTTCCAGCCCTATATTTCTGTGATTCTAGGACTTTATACTCTTTAATATTAGTAACTATTTAATTAGCATTGTGCTCTTGTGTAATATCATAACACATTTTTAGTTCTTTCATATTGCAGACTACTCCCAAGTGCTGTTCACTGTCACTTCAGTTATAACCTGTATTTTTTTTCCATATTTTATTAAAAATTGCCCTATTTTTATTTTTTAGATATCTACATTTAAAGTACCCATTACTTCTACGAAACTCTACTGGCTTCAATGACATTATATAGTGTAACAAAGGATAAGAGCTGGCTTTTAATATTTGTTATTAATATTATTAAATATTACTATTACAGTGGAACGTAGAGATTTCTAGTCAGAGACAGGTCCCCTTTGTGTAGGGTGCTGTAGAAACAGATATGACAGCATACTCAGAGGACTATCTTGCCAAGCACTAGGTTCATATTATTCAATCTTTCTATTTAAAAAAAAAAGAAACTTTTTGATGGATTTATAACATTAGGATTCCATTTCCAATAGCATTTTGTAATGTTCATATAAAATACAATATTGTTCCCTAAAGGTAATTTCAGGTCTGTAGTAAAATCAGCATTTCTGGGTCTGCACTGATTTTTACTGTTTGCCTTTTTCCCATGAATAGGGCATCAGTTCATTTTTATGTCCCTTGGAAGACGTTTGGCAGGAGTTACATATGTGGTCTTGTCTACATTAGGGAATGATGCACACACAAAAATTTCCACAAAAGCTAACATGGATATGTTCCTTAGTATAGTAAAGAAGGGGCAGGGAGCTTCCAGTGTATTTATCACCACATTAATTAACTCTAGCAGCCCTACCATCATCCAGTTCTTGGGCTCTGGAGTGTGCATTGGCATGGTACTACTAATACAAGTGTGTGTTATCCTTGGCTCCCTTGTTTTCACACCATGCACACCATCATGATAACATACGTAAAGTATATCTTGTGGGAAATCATTTGAAAACTAGAACACTCTAGTCAATAATATCATTGGGAAATGTATTTAAACATTGTAGATAAAGTTATGAATATTCCCTGATATTAACTTTGGAGACTGTAAACTGATGAAGACAAAACAGGCTTTTCCAGACAAAGCGGAGTTCCCAGCCTGTGCATTCACCTGCTTGGGAGATGGGTCTCCTTTGTTCATTAAATGCCAGAATGGAACAAAGTCCAGTGACCTTCTTTGCCAGGGTCTCTGATATAGGGAAAGATTTGGAGCTTCTCATCTAAAACAAAAATGAAAAAGTGGGTTTGAACTCTTTTGTGATAATTAGTGTTGGGAATTGAATTCATTTGCAAATTTGGTTGCATTGCTTGAGGACTTAATCAGGAACCTGGATTTTTCTCTCATTACAACAGGTGATTTGACCTCATCTTCCTCTGTATGCTGTTTCCCAGTGTTTGAATCTTAAGAAATATTTTGATTTGCTGTTACAGTGTGACCTGTTTCCATGACTTACACTCCCCTGTGTTTATTTCCCCCATTCTGTAATTTCCCTCATCTTCAAAGCATCTGACGAATTGGGAGTTTTCTCCCATGAAAACTTGTGCAATAAATAAATTTGTTGTTCTTTAAATGCCACAGAACTCCCTGTTTGTTCCAAGTGAAAACATAACTTGGTGGGCAAGGCATTATCCTCTTCACACACTCCTTCTGGAACTATGAAACCCAAAAGACAAGTTTTACCACCCCACAAAAGAGACTTCACAGTTTCAAGTATTGTGGGGTTTTTTGGTGGGGATGATTGTGTATGTATATCTTATAAAGTAATTATTTTAAGATGTCTTTTCATCCTTCTGTAGGAAATAGTGTAAGGATTGCTTTAGTATATTTAAAAACTTTTCAATTGCCTTGTATTTTGAAATCTGTCGATCAGTTTTCTTCCATTCTGAGGTTCTTCTTGAGAAAGTTTTTTTTTTTATTTGATGTTTTGTGTGTGTACCCTTTTTAGCAGTTAAGATTAAGATAAAACTATTGGCACACTCTGTGTACTGGGTCATGCCTATTTCTGTGTGGATTGTCAAAAGCAGAACAGATACCCCAGTTGGTGGTATGTTCTATAATTAAATTTCACCCAACCCTGTCCCAAATGTGAATTTAAAAAATGCTACAGTAATTTCCTCTTGAAATCTCAGATGGTGCCCTTAGACACTCCAGTCTACCCTGCCTAGCTGGACTAGAAGATAAATGGTTGCTTATATCAAAAATCACAAATATCACAGGTTACTTCCAGTCCTAAGAGACTAGTTGCTTACCAGGGTCACATTATTTCCTAGATCTCACACCAAAGACAATGCTGGTAGCAATTCTGTAGTAAACTAAGTTATTAACTTTTTTTTAAAGGGGGAATTAGAGTTTTTGAGTGGTTAAACAAGGTAAAATATATGTACAGGTGAGTCAGAGTCTGTCATTCCCAAATGGTAGTAAAGATGTAATAATCTGCCAGTTTCCCAAAAGTATGCCAGGGCTACTGAGAATAACTCTAGGAATATCAGTCTTCTTGTTCTTTTAGTTCATTCTGTTAGAATATAGACAATCTAGAGATAAAGTGTCTTTCTCTGAATCCATACTTATAGTTTCTTTTCACAGAAGGGGAAAAAAAAACAAAAACAAAACAACAACCCTGACAGCGGTCACTGCCAACATGGGTTCTTTCTTTGGATGGAGGAGTGCATTTAGATCTTTAATCCCTGATCACCACATATACAGAGACCACTTGTTTCAAATAGACAAAAAATAGCATTTTCCTGCTCAAGCATTTCATTTCAAGGTTTCTTTCTCATTTGATGGGTTCTTTAATTACAGAGATATATGCAGTGCAATGTTATCTTTTATATTGCAACAGTATACAGCTAAGTGAAAATAATGTATGTAACATCCCATTACTTTTCATAAAGTTTAAATACAAATTACATTCTTATATAATTAACAATCAGTTTTGTATTTACTGTTATACAAGTGAGCCCACCTGACTTCCAGCTATCTGTTAATAATTGTTCAGTGAGGCCCAGGGCTGGCTCTACGCGGTAAGCAGCCCCTGCATAAAAGGGGGGTGCCAGCATTTTGAGGGGCATCAAAAGAGGATAGCGCCATGGCGCTCCCCTGATAACGTCACTCATCTGTGCTGCCACTGCTCTGCTGTGGGTGGGGCGCCACGATCCCCAGTTCCGCCCCGATGAGGCCGAAGGGCTTGGCATTCTCTGGCACCTGGGCTGCCAAAACTGCAGCAATTACTCTAGTTAGGGGTATTTGTTTACTAGTAATCAGGCAAACTTGATGCCAATAATGGGAGCAACTGGGGAGGAGGCAACATGATGAAAGAGTGAGCAGACTTGGAGGGTCTCTCACCGTAGTCTCTAATGTTCAGGATCAGTTCCAAGGGGGGAACACTGGGTTGCAGCATTATAACTGATCCCAGAGAGTTCTGGAGACTCAGCAGGCAAGGTCCGGTTGGTGTGGCCTTGACAGGTGTGTTGCTGGAAGGAAGACCCCCTAGAGTTATTAGTGTCCCCTTCCTTTTGATGGGAGGGATCTATGCCCTCTTTGCTCCTTTGGGTAATGCCAGGGTAGTGAGAGATGGATTGTTTCTTGTCCCTCCAAGATAACTTAGGGTTGTGAAATGCCCCCATTTTACAATACCTTTGCTCTTCACCCCATTACATTATACTACATGGACACAGTTGAAGAAAGAATAAAGTTGTACAATAAAATCAATTTGGAAGAGGAAAATGTATCCAGGAGGATGATCCCAAAGTTAGATTCCTAAAAGTCAATGGTCCCTTTGTAGAAGAAATGTAGCAAAGTGAAGATTTATATTCACCACAGACTTTACAGCACTTTTTATATATAAGAATAGAACTGAGAATTCTGTGGAAAGGAGTAGCAAATACAAAGAGGATGTGGCATATGTTGTCCTTTTCATTTATCACTTCCTTCTTCCTAAAGAGAATGGTTTAAAACCAAATAAATGACCATTGTTAATAGGAAAGGGTGAACAATCAACAAGTCTATAAATTGGTTTTGGTCCACTTACATTTTTTGTTTGTATTTCAAAAGGAATCAAAGTTAAGAACTCTCATCCAAGAAACAAATAATGTATGGTGACTGAGATATGAATGTGACCCGGGCCTCCAGGGATAACCTTCTGAATGTGCCAAAATCAGGGCAAGCTGCAAAACCAGGGGCCAAACCCTCGAACCACTGACGGGTGGTACTTAAACCAGTCTCCCAGTCAGTAACAAAACATGCTCTTGATTCCCCCACTCTGGTCATCGCTGAGCAAAACAAAGCAGAAACAGCCCCCTTACTGCACATCAGTTCCTATGGTCCCCTCTAGCCACTGGGTCTCTTTAAGAAATAGGTTGTCCTGACCCCGAAGGGCCAGCCACATCACCCAGAACAATATAGGCTTAGATCTTACCCAAAATACCATGCTACCAGCCAATCCTTTAGTAACTACAACTAAAGGTTTAATATGAAAAGAAAACAAGCTACATATGAGAGACATTAAAGAGTCAAAGTGAATCACATACATACAAATGATTTAGAGTCCATAGAAAACAGATCCTTGAAGATCTTGTATTTTGCAGATTAGTCCCACTCCTCTGGTGTGCACCCAGCAGCAGCAGGAGCTGGGTGGGTCCCAGTCCTTTGTTCAGTCCCAGAAGAATAGTTCCAGAGGCAGGTGTTGGTTGCAGACAGACTGGAGACTAAAAACTAAAGACAAAATGGAGATGGGTCCCCTGCCCTTTATCTTAGAGTCCTTGCCAGATCAAAATGGAGTTGGGCCACATGGTCAGTCTGGGTAACTGGTCAGACAGGTTTCTTCTTGGGCTCACTGCACCTGGGAGGCCCCTGATGGGAGCCATTAAAGGGAACAATATTTTTCCAGATACTCAGTCTGTGATTGCCTTAAGAACAAATCACTTGGAACACACATAAAAACAATAGATTCCTAATTTCTAATACAGGTATGATACCTACATAAAAACCATATAACCATTCTTGGCAGATTGTAGTATTTCTATTGACACCAAACATGGTATATCATGTATGGATTAATGCAAATATGAAATATTAATATGAAAAATAAGAATAAACAGTCCCCTAGACCCAGACAGCATCACAATGAACACAAAAACAGTAATTCTATTTTTTTTCTACAATGGCTTTTTCTGAATTATTTGTTTGTTTTTTTTTAAAGGCTGGGTAAACTTGATTAGTTATAACGGAACCTGTCTAAACCTTAATTAGTTCTCCAACCCAAATCCCTCCTGGAAGGTTTGAAAATGTTTGATTCGCTTGAAATATTTGAGATCTTACTCCAAAACTTTAAAAAAAAAAGATTATGGAAGGGGAGAATTTTCATATTCTGGGCCATTCGGGTTCTATATAAGCTGTAGAAAGCAAACTATGGGAAACTCCCAAAGTGTTTTTACAATTCAAAACAATCAGATTATCAGACTCAAAGGAAAGGTATCCCAGAGAAAATTACTGTCTAATTGCAACCCAGGAAACCCAGATAGATTGGCCAGGGATGGCCATTATTCATAGCAAAGAGGAAGAGGAGGAAGAGAAGTAAGGACAGAATGTAATCTATCTACCTTCATCTTCTATCATATCACACTTTTTACTTTGATTTCTTTGTTTTCAGTATTTGTATCTATATTAATAAACTAAATTAAATTAAATTTCACTTTCTGTACCCCCTTCACCCAGATTTCTTTTCTTTTATTTTATTTTACTTCCTTGTCTTTCTGTCACTGCATTACAGACAACTAAATAATGAATACTCAAATAGAAGAAGAAGAATGTTGTCCTGTAGTGCAGAGAAGAACAGAAACTATAAACAGGCACATGAGGCTGCTCTATTAATTATAGATTGTTATAGTTTAAGTAAGTGATCTATTGGTTAGAGCCTGGAAGTTGAGTAGAGTCAGAAATAAACTGTGTGGGTATTGTAGTGAGATCTACAGCATTAAAAATGGCGTTTTTCAAAGTTCCCAGGCCAAGGTACCCAAGGCCTGCTGGTATTGCAGTGAAAAGCAGGCAGCATCCCCGCTATAGTATACAGTACACATGGCATTGAAAGGCTTTGGCAGCAGGGATACAGCATGGAAAATCTTCCTACCTCCTTCATAGTAGAGTCTTTCCCCATTATGGGAACCTTTCCCCACTGCTGGAGCCTTTCCCTGATGTTGGATCCTTCCTCTGCATAGGGAATAATTCTAGCAGTGAGAAGACAGCAAAACAATTGCTGCAGAAAAATAGCATTGTCAAACGGGAGACACTATTTTGTTGTGAAGAGGGCTTTATGATTTTGGTGTGTCTTTACTCTACTTCTCCACATGAAAAGAACCTTAAAGTTCCAGTGTGTCTATTTGAGTTCCCTAAGCACTGCTTCAGTGTTCCCAAACAAGGGCAGTACCCAGGGGTTGAAGTGGGCCAGAACAGCCCAGAACGCCATTCCAGGGCCTACTATTTTTCAGGGCTCAGCAAACTCGGCCCCCTAAAATAGGAAATGGAGCTGGAACACTGCATTCTGGGGCCTGCCATTTAAAAATAGCAGGCCCCAGAACACAGCGTTCCAGTTCCTTTTTCTATTTTAGGGGCTGGAATGCTGGACTCCTAAAAATAGCAGGCTCTGGAATGGAATTCTGCTCCATTCTAGCAGGCAGAGGGAGAGCAGGGGAGGGATGGGTGGCATGCAGGCTTCATACCGTACATACTTGTGTATAAGCTGAGATTTTTGTGCCTGAAAATTGGCTTCAAAACAGGCACTTGGCTTATTCATGGGTCAATACAGTAGACAGCCCTGGCCCAGGAGTTTCACTGGGAATGCTCCAGGCTGGAGCCCTAGTGTGGCCAGGGTAGCCATCTTGGGCAATCGGCCTGGGCTGGAGTTAGAGTTAAGAGGGGACCCCAGCGTCTGGAGCATCCAGGTAAGGAGGACAAAGGGGAGTCACTCTGGGGGTTTGGGTGGGAATCAGGGAGGCCAGGGAAGTGGTGGTAGGGCCCGGGGGTTGCGGAGGTGTCTGGGAGGCTGGGAGGAGTGTCAGTAGGGGTAGGGGTAATGGGGAAAGGGGCAGAAACAGTATTGGGGAACAGGGAACAGAAGTGGGGAGTGGATAGAGCAGGAAATGGAGAGAGCAGGAGGACAGCAGGGGGAGTAGACAGAGCAGGGGGAATGAACAGAGCAGGGGGGGACAGGGGAAAAGCAGCAGCAGGGGTTTGAGGATCAGAGAGGGTGTCAGGAACTCTGGGGAAAGACAGAGGCACTGTGGGGGGGTAGGGGCCAAAAGGGGACCTCACCTTATACACGGGTCACCCATTTTGGCCTCTTGGGGGTGTTCGGTTTATGCACAGGTCGGCTTACACATGAGTATATATGGTAGTTTCCCAGCCCAGTGTGCGGCTGCCCATGAGCATTGGAGTGGACTGGCTCATGCTGGGGGGTGGGTATTGCAGGCTAGGGGTGGATTGTAGGGACAGGGAAATGGATATTTGGGCAACAGCTGGGGTTCAGGGGGCCAACCCATGCGGGATGGTTCCAGGGCCCACCAAATTATACTTTAACCCCTGGCAGCACCACCCTGGGGGCAATTTTGAAGTTCAAGAAGGCAGTAAAATCTAAAGGGGCAGCACTGAGAAATATGTTCAATGGTAAAATTTTTCAAAGGGGGTTGGTAGAAAAACATTTTCACTGGAATGGGACGCTGCCAAAAAAAAGGTTGGAAACCAATGATTGCTACTTATACCTGTGCCGGGGGACTGGGCAGGGGGAGAAGTAGTGGTGAAGCACATGTTCTCAACATGCTCTCACAGGGATAAAGATTGCCAAAAATTGGGGATCTGAAGGCAATGCACACTTTGTAAAGTTGGGACTTAACTCCGAATGCTTTTCATTGTACGGATGTCATTGCATTTGCCCTATTATGTACCATATCTCTGTTAAGTCTGTGGCAGTCACAATAGGCTACATAAACAACAAATGATGACTAAAATTGGAAAGACATCAGCCAGACTAAATACTAGACAATAAGCATGCCCTTTAACAATGAACACAGAGTAATTAACAACCTAACTTATTTCTGTTTGCTCTAAATAAAATGGAACATCTACTTCTAATAATTAGTTAATTGCTTGTTTTTTGCAATGTCAATACCATATGTATTTGTTCTCCTGGGTTTTACTTTTCTAACTATTACTTCTAATCTACTGAAGTTGAGTTCACCTCATCTTGGAATAAATGACTCAGGTAGGAGGTCACTAAATCCTGACACTAATATCTCCAGACAGCACTCTCTGAAATAAGATCAATTTAACAACTGTGAATTGATTTACATAATGACCCAGGGAAAGATACTGGATCTTTCCATTAAATGGGTATGTAAGAGAAAATAGACAAAATCTAGGATAGCTATATATCCTCACGTAGCTTCACCCGCACGTGTCTCCAGTGTGCAGGTGATAGAAAAAATTCTGCTTACCATAGATAAGTCTAACTCTGCCATTCCCTTATATCTGTCTCTTGCTGCCCACAGCATGTTTTCCAAGGTGCAGATGGATCCACAATTTTTCAGTGTGGCAGTGGCGCACAAAGGAAGACTAAAACAGTAAATCAATTAAATGGCAACTAGTCAAACTTTTGCAAGGGAACATCAGAAATAAAACTCTTAGCTAGGATTTCTTTTTTATGATAGAGAAAGCTTCTGTCTCATGCCACGTAATCTCACATATTGCCCGGTATACTGAGATTTGAGGATAAAATAGGACTTTAGATACTTTAGCTCTGAAAAATAACATGAGAATACATATTTTTTTAAAAAAAACAGTAACTTTTTAAAGCAAATTTAGAATATGCACAATTATCCTTAGTCCCAATTTAGTTAGCAATAGAGTCCATCACAAGATACCTATATTTTAAAAATTCTTATCAATGCCTTTACCTTTGAAAGGCAGAAGTTATGCCTTCCTGTAGAAAAAAAAATATCCAAGAGATGGTGTGTTTATGTGTGTGTATGGGAGGGGATCAAAAACGCTTTGGTACTTGTGAAAGATGCTCTATTGAAAGCCCCAGACACCACAGTCCTCTTTTGATCTGCATAAGAGGTTCAGAACCAGCACTGTCAGTGCAAGTTTCCCTGTGTAAATTGCTCACGAGCCTCAATGTTGGCATAGATCATCTGCCGGAGTAGCCAGTTTTGCACCTAACAGAAAAATTCTAGCAAAACTTCCAGTTGTGGTGTTGGCTTTTGTGATGTGGAAACTAGTAACTCATTTCATACAGGCCACCAAAAAGCCATCCTAATTACTTTTAGCTGCTATTGATTTGAGCTGAATTTGAACTAGTGACCTAAAGATGAAAGCCTCTGTGTCCCATGACTGCCTCCCCATCCTTAGCCATTGTCATTCCTTCATTGATGTATAAAAATAACTCCTTACAATTTCAAAGTGTTATTGTGAATTCCACCCACACAGAAGGTTCAATTTTCACAAGGCAAACATATAAAAAAAAAAATTCCCCTCTCAGCCCTATGGGTAGTATATGTCATCCTCAACCTCGGGTCCTCTACCAGAGGCCTGGGAGTTTGAGGGTTCTGTGCAGTATCTTAGCTGTTCCTAGCACTGCACTCTTCTGGACAGAGAGCTCTGATGTTGTTCCTGGGATCTGTTGGAGCCACTCTCCCAGCTTAGGAGTCACAGCCCTGAGTGCTCCTACCACCACTGGGACCACTTTGGCCTTTACTTTCCACATGCGTTCTAGTTCCTCTTTCAGGCCCTGGTACTTCTTCAGTTTCTCATATTCCTTCTTCCTGATGTTGCTGTCACTTGGCACTGCTACATCTATCACCACCGCTGTCTTCTGGTCCTTGTCTATTACCATGATGTCTGGTTGATTGGCCAGTACCTGCCTGTCTGTCTGGATCTGCAAGTCCCACAGAATCTTAGCCCTGTTATTCTCCACGACCTTCTGTGGAATCTCCCATCTGGACTTGGGAGGGTCTAGCCCATACACTGTGCAGATGTTCCTGTACAAAATGCCAGCTTCTTAGTTGTGCCATTCAGTGTATGCTGTTCCTGCCTGCATCTTACATCCTGCCACTATGTGTTGGACTGTCTCTGAGGCCTCTCTGCACAGTCTGCACCTTGGGTCCTGTCTAGTGTGGTAGACCCCTGCTTCAATGGATCTGGTGCTCAGTGCCTGTTCTTGTGCTGCTATGATCAGTGCCTCAGTGCTGTCTTTTAGTCCAGCCTTTTCCAGCCACTGGTAGGATTTCCCAATGTCAGCCACCTCAGCTCCATGCAGGGTCTTGTCTTGCCATGGCACTTCTTCTGCTTGATCTTCCTCCCATGTCTGCTGCTGCCTCAGGCATTCTCTCAGCAGCTCATCTTTGGGTGCCATCTTACTGATGTACTCCTGGATGCTCTGGGTTTCATCCAGGACTGTGGCTTTGACACTCACCAAACCCCGCCCGCCTTCTTTCCGGCTGGCGTACAGTCTCTGGGTGTTGGACTTGGGGTGGAAACCTCCGTACATTGTGAGGAGCTTCCGGGTCTTCACATCGACAGCCTCCATGTCCTCCTTTGGCCAGCTCACTATACCGGCAGGGTATCTGATGACTGGCAGGGCATACCTGTTGATGGCGTGGATCTTGTTCTTCCCATTGAGCTGGCTCTTCAGGACCTGTCTTATCCTTTGGTGGTACTTGGATGTTGCTGTCTTCCTTGCCACCTCATCGTCGTTCCCATGTGACTGTGGCATGCCAAGGTACTTGTAGCTGGTCTGTATGTCTGCTATGTGGCCTGCTGGTAGTTCCACCCCATCAGTCTTGACTACCTTCCTTCTCTTTACTACCATCCGGCCACACTTCTCCAGTCCGAATGACATCCCAATATCCTCACTGTAGATCCGTGTCAGGTGGATTAGCGAGTCGATGTCTCGTTCATTCCTAGCATACAGCTTGATGTCATCCATTTAGAGGAGGTGGCTGATGGTAGTTCCACTCTTGAACTTGTATCCATATCCAGTCCTTGTGATTATCTGGCTGAGGGGGTTCAAGCCAATGCAGAACAGCAGCAGGGACAGCGCATCACCTTGGTATATGCCGCACTTGATGGCCACTTGTGCAAGCTGTCTTGAGTTGACTTCCAGTGTTGTCTTCCACAGTCCCATTGAGTTCTTGAGCAAGGTCCTTAGTGTCCTGTTGACTTTGTATAGTGGCAGACATTCACAGATCCATGTGTGCGGCACTGAGTCATAGGCTTTCCTGTAGTCAATCCAGGCTGTGCTCAGATTGGTCTGTCTAGACCTTGAGTCTTGGGCGACTGCTCTATCTATGAGCAGCTGGTGTTTTGAGCCTCTGGTGTTGTTCCCAATGCCCTTCTGAGCTGTGCTCAGGTACTGGCCCATGTGGTCCTGTAGCTTGGCGGCTATGATGCCTGATAGGACTTTCCATGTTGTGGGGAGGCAGGTTATTGGCCGGTAGTTGGATGGTGCTGTTCCCTTGTGGGGGTCTTTCATGATCAGCACTGTCCTTCCTTGTGTTAGCCAGTCTGGGTGGGAGCCTGCTGCTAGCAGCTGGTTCATCTGTGCTGCTAGGCGTTCATGCACAGCTGTTAGTTTCTTTAGCCAGTAGGTGTGGATCATGTCTGGGCCAGGTTCTGTCCAGCTCTTCATGGTCTTGACCCGCTGTTGGATGTCTGCTACTGTGATGGTGACTGGTTCCTGTTCTGGGAGATTGCTGTGGTCTGTTCTCAGGTCCTGCAGCCACTTTGCACTGGTGTTATGAGTCTTCTCTTTCTCCCAGATGTTCTTCCAATACTGTTCAGTTTCTGCTGTTGGTGGCTCTGCTGTTATTGTGTTGTTGCACTGCAGTTGGGAGTACACCTTGGATGGTTCTTTGGAGAACAGGGCATTTATCTTTTTGGCCTCTGCTTCTCTAGTGTATCTCCTTAGCCTGGTGGCCAGTGCTGTGAGCCTTTGCTTAGCAGTCTCTAGGGCTTCAGATGGAGTCTGGCCCTTGTATTTTTTCAGTAGCCAAGTCTTATCCTTAATCTCTACACCCTTCTGTAGTTCTACCAGCTGGCTAACTTCTCTCTGGGTTGCCTTGATCTTATCCTCCAACCTCATTTTC
>ML681982.1:52395583-52453661 GCA_007922195.1 Podocnemis expansa | reverse complement strand
GGGGGGGGTATGTACTGCTGTTCTTTTTGATTGTGTAACCAAGCATCTCCAGCATTACAGAGGCTGTAGCGTATACCAGTTCATTGGTTTGAGTTATGGTGGTAGTAGGAATTGTCATTAGGGCTCTATTGGCATCTTCTAGTATACTAGCTGTTGGTACTTCTCCCACGAGCCTTGGTAATCGGTCTCGAGGGTTGACTGTGGGTACCTGTCTACCTTCCCAGTAGGGGTCCTTGGGCAAAAAGACCCCCTAACGCCTCACTTGCCTACCTCGAATATGAGAGTGACATGAAGAAAGCAAACATACATATACACACACACACACACACACACACACACACACACACACACACACACTACAGATGTTAGATGAAGCTCACACAGTGATAGGATTTTATGTATAGAAGTCTCTCCACATATTTTTCATCACGGATTATTTAAGCCAACTAAACATTATTAATGTCCATTAGAAGTTATACCTGCATCCAGGTGCTTGTATCCAGCTAGCAAATGCTCTTTATTTTTTCTAAAAATCTGATATCCAAACTTTATTGAGTCTGTCAATATGTAAATGAAACAACATGCTTTCTTGCAAGTACTTCTCTTTTAAAAAAAAAATGTTTACAATGATCCTATGGTTTCTGTGGCTGCTCAGCCTCAGGGTAGTTGTCAATTGACTTAAAATCTCCTACCACACTCAGCCTGGGTTCAACTAAGTCCATTAGAATACCCTAACGGTAAACTGCAGGACACTCTGTATGATGGATTTTCTAAAGGGGCAATGCATGCTATATACACTTCCAGAAGTGCTATCCTGCAGCCAAAGAAAAGCAACAGTTCTGTTGCCTAACTCAGAATTAGGGTTTGTGGAAATTGAGCTGTCCTAGAATCCTGTGGAACTACAAAGGCCCAAACCACAGAGCTTTCAGGTTTTGCTGACTTGAGTGTTATATTATTATTTATAGCACCCAAATATAACGGACTCAGTTGAGGTCCTACATGTTATTAATAATTCTGTATATTCCATGTATCTATCCATAAAATCACCCACACAACATTCATAACTATAACTCATCCAGGCATCCTGAAGAGTTTGATTGAAGCCAGATGGTATCTTACAAAATTTTGGGCATCATTAAAAAATAGAAAGGTATTTTTTCCCCCTGCTGATGATTAGAGAAATAATGTAATACATGTTTCAAGCACCTGTTCTTTGTGCCACAATTAGGTTTTTCATTGTAGGGGAAAAAAATGAACAAAAGCCTTAGTTTATTGTTTCATTATAACTAAATAGTCCTTTGTGAATTGTAATCCAGTATGATTTTAATTTCCAGCACCTCATTTTAGGTTTCCAAGTAAACTTCAACTGCTGCAGCAGTTAGCAGAATGCTCAATTTTTTTCCAAAAAGTAATTTATGTATTTTTGTTGTGATAGGTTATCAGGTACAGTATCCCCTAACATTTAATTTCCTATAATGTCAAGCCAAACAATACAAACTCCTTTATCTTTGTAACACTGTGACTCATTCTTTTCTGGTCAGGCTGGGTGTGGCCATAAAAGAGTCATTTATGTTTTCATTTGAGGATGCTTTTCCTGCTTTTTAATGTCAACCCCATAATTCAGAGTAACAGTCTTCATCATAAATCAGTCATTCAGCATGTGGTTGTGAGGCCCTACAGTTACTTCCAAGACTCCGGTTTTGCCATGCCACCAGGGCTGCTTGCATACAGCAGCATACATCATCACATTGGCACATCCACGCCCCCAAAGCCACCTTTTGCCCAGATCCCAAATGTCTGCTGAGGATCAGAAGAGTTTGATCAACTGTTTTTGTTTGGTTTCACTTTTAGTGGTTTTTGAACCTTTTTGTGGTTTTTGCATTGAATTCTTCTTGTGGCTGGGAGACCACACAACCATTTCCAAGGCCCACTGCTGCTGGAGAGCAGTCTGCAAAACCACACACTGCACTACCCTCAATTTCCGTGACACATCACTAGTTTTCATCTCTCCCAACTGCACAAAGTTGCCACCTCTATACCTTGGTCTTATCTATGGCAGAGTGTATCACTAATCTCTTTATAAACAATGAGTATGACTTCACTGCTGAGTTAGCTCAAGTCACCTACACTTGAGTTAACTCTTCTCAAATTACCAAACCAGAGTGAGAGCTGAAATGAAACAACTCATAAGTTTCACAGACTGATTGATTAGCAGCACTGAGTGATACTATTAGCAACAGAGCTGGGCATGCACCATTTTGGAGGAAAATCTGTGATTTTAATTTTTTTCCATTCCAAAATTTTAAAAATTGAGTTTTTCCACAAAACAAACTTCCAGGATGCATTTTGCTTTATGTTAGTTGAAGCATTCTGTTTTTATAAAATCTAAATGTTCCATGCCACTGTGAGATGATTGGGCTTTAGAGAATATCAAATAAATACAATTAAAACAAAAAGTCACTTCAAAATGGAAAATTGAAATTTTCATTCTGAAAATGTTGGCGTGGAACATTTCAGCTTTATCAGAAGACTATGTTCAATTATCTTTTCCTAAAATGAAATTTTGTCAAAATCAACACCTTTTCCCTGAAACATTTTCCCATGGATGAATCAGCCTTCTCCAGTAGAAAAATGCTCCACTGCGAAATTTCCAATACACACTAATTATCAGTGCATACCAGCTCTACCCCACTGCATTACTAGCTGCAGCATCAGATACATTTTGATAGCCTCTGGTAGTCCAGCTACCTAAGTCTAAAGGACCATTTAACTACTCAAGACAGGAGCAACACTTGTGTGAGCCCTTAAGCTAACACTACAGTGAAAACAAGCACTAACAAATTATTTTTTAAAGATACATTAAAAAATAAAAATTCAGAGATCAGTTCTTCTTTGAGTTATATTCAGCATATAGATTACTACATGGCAATAATTAGGAAGATCCACCCCAGATGTGCATTTGACATGTGACTTATTCCCAGCAGTTGCCTGAAGATTGAATTCCAAAGGGGTAGCCATGTTGGGCCATGTCTACGCTAGAAAATTGTTCTGCAATAAGCCTCTGTGTTATAATAAATGTGATGTATTTGTAATGCTATTGTATATTCACACTGCACTCCTTAGAATGCAAAGGAGTGTCCACACTGTTCTTTGCATTTCTGCAGGAAGGAGCATTGAATTATGGGCACCTACTCCACCTTGCCATTCATCAGCTTCCAGCACTAGGAACCCTAGGTAGAAGGAGAGGAGTGCCAAGCACGGTACATAAATTTACAAGTTCCCCTGGGATTCTGTGTCTCCTTGCTGTCATTCACTGTACCTATTAGCAACTCATGCCCTTTTTCAACGTTGCCCCAGGAAAACAGGAAAGAATTCAAAAGTTCCTGGGACTCAGGGGTGTCACTGGTGCTGGAGTAGGCAGGGCCCTGCCTCTCCCAGTCTCCGGCCTGATCGGGCCGGAGATCTGGGGCCAGCTGCCCGCAGCCGCGGCTGCCGCTCCAGCACTGTTCCTGGATGGGGATCCGGGGCCCAGCTGCCCATGGCTGCTGCGGCCGCTCCCGTCCCCATCCCAGGCTGGCTGCATGGCCTGCGACCAGGGGTCATGGCTTCCAGTTAGGGGGCAGGGGCAGGGCCTGGGCCTGGGCTGGTGCCCCAGGTCCTTTCCCGGGGCAGCAACGCTTCTGCTGGGAGTCACGGGAGGGAGGAGCTAGAGCCATCAGAGCAGTGGAGTCCAAGCAGAAGACCAGAGTGGTCAGACTTGGAATTCTGGGACATTTCTGGAGGCCACTTATTGCAGAAGAAAATTTAATCATTGTTCATACACACTTTATAAAACAAGATCTGTTCCACAAAAGGCATTATGACTCGCACAGGTGGTATTATTATTGTTATAACAGGGCACTTGTAATGCAAAAGAGAGTATTCCGGTGTTTACGGTGGGCTTTTTTTTATTCCATAATAAGACAGCCTATTCTGCAATAACTCTCTAGTGTGTACAAGACCTTTGTCTAGTACAGCCAAACAAGCAATGAGCCCTGTGTCACTTTTAAAGACTTTCAAATTTATTTAACACATGAGCTTTCGTGGGAGAATATCCCACTTTGTTAGATGCTTCAGAGAATCTGATGAATTAGGATTCTCTCCCAGGGAAGCTCATGTGATAAATAAATTTGTTAGTTTTTAAAAGTGCCACGGGATACCTTGCTTGCTTTGCTAAAGATCAAAGACATAGAAAGGAAATAATGTATCAGTCACTTAGCTGGGACAAACTGACTCTTTTTAAATGAAACTATGAAATGATAAGGAAAACCCAAAGAAAGAAATAATTCCTTCCCCCATTTTCTCTTAAATGAGCATAAATTATATAGAAAATCTCCAGATTTTAAGATTTTTCTAGAGCAAAATATGGCTTTCAGAAATGTAAATTCTAAACATTTGCAAAATAACCATTTTTAGTTTAAAATAAATTTCAGAAAACAGGGCCTTGATCATAACCAGAGAAGCTCCAGCTGCCCTCCATTTCTGAAATACAAAATATGTTTTAGACTGTCACTGGATTCTAAAGTGACTGGGGCCTGCTCCTGCTCTATCTGAAGTCAAGGGCATTTTGCGGCTGACTTCAGTGGGAATAATAGAGAGCCCTCTGTGTATTCTTCTCTTTAAAAAAGATAAACAAAAGAGAAAATAGAATTCACCATTTTTTCTTCTTGCTTTTCCCCATGAACTACTGCTGTTTTTGAAAGCTGTGATTTTGTCAGTGAGAAAAAAACATCTGGCTTGCAGAACCAGACTATTTAAAAAGAAACATTTACGGTTTATAAATAGTCTATTCATTGTTCTTTTTTTTTTTAAAAGGAACTTTTTACGGGTAATGGAGGCATTCCAATGGTAGATCTCTTTTGGCCTTGAGTAGAACAATACACCTGGAACTGCATTTATTTATTAGTATTATTATTATTTATCATTATTACAAAGCATAGTACCTATCTCTGCAAGAATTTTTACTTAATCAAGACCCACACATCTCCAGGAACAATATATTCCTACTTTGCATTCTGAGAACATTGAATAGGCAATGCTGTACATAAAATCTTTATGAATGGAGTAGCTCGTGTTCAATTCAAGTTTTGGTCTCTAACCTTATTTTCCCAATTTTTCTAATGTGTGTAAGGGAGAGCATGCAGGGGAGAGATGCATAGATAGAGTGTACATTGGTAACGGCATTAGCTAGTATCATTTAATTTAAAAGAAAAGCAAGCCCAATGCCATATGACCCATCCAAAGAATGATTAACTCCTAATGAAATCCTGGGCTGAACAAGAGAGTGAAGCATTTGTCTAAACCTGCTTGATGAAGTGAGCATTGTGCAATTGGAAAGTGTAGTTAAGACATGTTCATCACAGTAGAAAAGGAAGAGACACTGAAGGATGGTGGACTGGAAGATAAAAGGCAGGGAGGTCTGGTGGGCAAGACAAAATTACAAAGACTTTGGTTGCTTCTTTAAGCAAAAGCTCCAAAAGCTTCAAAATAGAGTGGGGCTGACCTTTGTACTACAATTTTCTTTGGTGAAAATTTGCACTGTTTGTATATTTAACATTTTTTCCAGTACCAACACATGCAATGACTTTAGAAATTCTAGGATAATTTTGAGGTTTAAGGTTAATTATGTAGCTAATTTTTGGGAAGTTAATAGCACAGGAATCAGGACTGCATGAAACAAAAAACAAATCAGAGATGTTTTCTTTCATCTCTTTTGCTATTGGGAGCAGAGCTTGAAAATGTGTGTTGGTGAAGTACAGAGGACTTGCTGCTACACTGAAATCTGAAGTTATTTTTTAATTCAGAGGAATAATGGCTTCTCTGCAGACAGGTGCTAATAATCCTTAACCTTTAGCTTTCACCCTGTCTTTCTCTTCTTCCTTCACTGTAAGGAGAGATGATGATAACTCTGTCACTCTGCCATGTGCTATACTGTGGCCAGCTGCTTGATTAGTTTTGCTTTCAACCTAATGCCAACTGAAAAATAAAAATAGAACTGAGTTCAAGCTTATGTTCAGAGGTGAAAGACCAGAGTTTCTCCCACTAACGTATTCAGTCCATTGTTTTTCCACTGGAGGTTCTTGTGCCAGTTGCCTGTGGCACTCGTTTTTGGAGAATTTAGGATACCCTAATAAAATGCACAAGGGTATTCAGAAGTTTTAACCTCCATATTGTAATATGATTATGGTTATACTGCCATGTTTTGGACCATTATTGAAGAATATTATAGTAATTTTTGTAACAGTTTGCCAGTGTTGTTGTTCTGGGCTTTTTTATTTGTTTTTGAGACAACAAAGCAAATGAGAAGAGCACTGAATACCACCATAAATATCCAATATAAAATTAATGTTAGTTTCCAGGTGGAGGAAAGAAGCTTTTAAAACCACCCTAATAGCTTATATGGAACAGTAACAGAAGGGGGGCAAATGGAGAAAACTTGGCTTGTCTCTTTCAGTGTCATTCAAACAACCTGCACTGCACTCTTTAATGTATACAGAATCTAGGATATTGAAATGGGAAATTAGGAAGACACTTGGACAAAAGGAAGCATAATACAGATCTTTTAGAATATGGTTAGACTTGACTTTTGATCTTTTAGTTGGTATGTTGAATTTCATACATACCAGTAAGTTGTAATGCAAGGTGCAAGACTGGTAATGCAATGACTTTGCTGGCACACCCTGCCCAAAATACAAGCAGAATTATGCATAGAACTGGGAATATAATGTGAAAACCTTTCCATGAGTATTCACTCATTTAAAAAAAAATTGATGTGTTCTTTTTCTTCACCTTCTTTGGATATTTTAGGAAGAAAGGTTTATTAGAATAAATATTTTCAGGAAAAATTATGAATAGGTAAATATTAGAGAATATTTGTGGAAAGCAAATTTTGAACATGTAAATATGAAAATTTGCTTCAGAAACTCACAAATCACCCCCTCCAACCACGGTTTCCATCCTGTACAGGGTTGGCAGTTTAGTTTAATGGCTCTCAGCACTCCCACTAAATAATATTTCCAGGACCTCTGGCTCTAATACACAGTAGCTGAAGCCTCAATGTGGTCTTCACAGTTACTCATATTTAACTCAACTTGGAGGTAGCAGTGACATGTAAGGACATGGGGACATCTGCATCTGAGATCAAATGCAACATTTTTCACAAAACTAAGATTGAAAATAGGCTTTTTTGAGACAATGTTTCTATCTTCAAAGCATCTGACAAAGAGGTATTTTTTCCCACAAAAGCTCATGCAATAAATACATTTCTTAGCCTTTAAAAGTGCCACCAGACTCCTGGTTTATTTTGCTGAACTAGACTAACATGGGTACCCCTTTGGAACTTGTTTCTGTCTGTGAACCTGAGATTGTAGACCAGTATATGAATGCGAAGAAAAATGCCCTCAGGTATAAAAGAAGCTATGTGCATCGTCATTTCTTGAAACATTTTTCAATATGTCTGTCAACACCATGTTTTTCTTATCCAGAATTAGCTTGACTAATGGGCTTCCATACATACCTCTGTCTCTGCCAGACAATGAAAAACAAGGAAACACTTTTGTTTAAACTCAGTGAGAAGCATGCATAGGTCTCAGTGTTAGTAGCACATTGATGCTATAGCTTATATATGCCTTTGTGAAGATGTGTAACAAGAAGAGCACTAAAATTCAGTGCTGTGGGATTGTATAGCTAAGATCCTACAAACAGAAAACCAAACCAAAACAATAAAAAATGCCACTTTTGACAGCTCTCCAACGGAAACAAATAAAACTATTTTGACTTGTTTCTAGCCATCCCTGCCAGGTCCTGTAGTATGTGTGAACAGCACCTCATGAACAGTGAAAAACTTAGCAGCTGTCTATTGACTTTGAAGAGAGAATTGAGCACCCGCACAGCTTGGTGTATAACATATGGTGAAATATCATATGCTACTGGATTTAGCCACTCATCACCTTCTGAATCATCTTTCCTAGTAAAGAGAAGTTAAAAACCAGATGATACTGCACACGGGCTTTGATATCAAACAAGAATTTCTAGTGGAAAGACTGCATCAGAACATGTTTCATGTTTATGTGGCATTTACTATAAAGGAGTAACAATCCCCTACAATAATGGGTTCAGGCATTCCCCAGTTGGTTTAATCAACCACAAGGGGAATTAATACAATACATTTCTAAGTAATAGCTAAGCAGATGTGAGGAGCAGAGGGAGGGAAAGTTATAAACCATGATTCAAATAAACTTCTCTATTACAGCAGTCTTTCTACCATCAGGGTACATAAATATATGTGAAAGGAGAATTTGCCTATATGATTTTCACCTTTCCCAGAACAATTAGGTATTTAAGGATGACCACACTAGTGCACATCATTTGAGAGTCTATCTTGTTATAAGGTTCATATTCATTGTTATCAGATGCAAATAAGGCCACCTCCTTCAAGGTGAATTATTGTTGTGCTTTTTAAGTAGTTGTTAATATAATATACTAAAAAATATTTTAAAAAAAGAACAATTAAAGCATATTTTTCATTACATAAACCCAGAAAATGAACAGTAGATTACATTGTTTTAAAAGAGAGAAACAATTATTAGTGAATAAAAGGAGGAAAAGAATTCAAGCATAATGTTTTCTGCGCACAAAAGAGAATACAAATCTTTCATCTTATTTAAAAGCTAACATAGACTGCACTCTCAGTAAGTTTGCGGATGACACCAAGCTGGGGGGAACAGTAGACACATTGGAGGGCAAGGACAAGATTCAAGGAGACCTAGATAAATTGGAACAGTGGGCCAATAGAAATCTTATGAGGTTCAATAAGGACAAGTGTAAAATCCTGCACTTGGGACAGAAAAACCCCATACACTGCTTCAGGCTGGGGAACATTCAGCTAAGTAGCAGCAGTGTAGAAAAGTACCTGGGGGTCATGGTGGATGGGAAGTTAGATATGAGTCAGCAGTGTGCTCTTGCTGCCAAAAAGGCCAGTGGCATACTGGGCTGCATCTAAAGAAGTGTTACCAGCAGATCAAGGGATGTGATCATTCCCCTCTATTCTGCACTGGTGGGGCCACATCTAGAATACTGTGTTCACTTTTGGGCTCCCCACTACAAAAAGGACAGGGACATGGTAGAGAGAGTTCAGAGGCGGGCAACCAAAATGATAAAAGGGCTGGAGCACAAGCCCTGTGAGGAAAGACTGAAAGCATCAGGCTTATTTAGCCTGCAGAAGAGAAGATTGAGGGGGGATTTGATAGCAACCTTCAACTACTTGAAGGGATGCTCTAAGGAAGATGGAGTTCAACTGTTCTTGGTAATAACAGAGGACAGAATGAGGAGCAATGGTCTCAAGTTGCGGTTAGGGAGGTCGAGGCTGGATATTAGAAAAAACTTTTTTACTAGGCGAGTGGTGAAGCCTTGGAATGAGCTGCCGAAGGAGGTGGCGAAGTCTCCATCTTTGGAGGTGTTTAAGGCCCAGCTGGACAAAACCATGACTGGGATGGTTTAGTGGGAGTGGTCCTGCCTCTGGCAGGGGGTTGGACTAGATGACCTATGAGGTCCCTTCCAACCCTATGATTCTATGATTTTTGTACATTAAACCTTAAAATATAAAATACAGTGGCATTCTCTTTGAGACACTGCAAAATCTTTTTTCATAAAATGGTATGCACTTAACAGTCTTCCACTATTCATCTGATTTTTAATTGTCAAACACTTTTTGTTTAGCTATTGTAAATCATTCAGTCCTCAAGCCAGACCTTCTCACGTGTTAGCTGCCCCTTTGCTCAGTGGGTAGGGTGAGGAAGACCACCCGTAGACAACAGATGCAGCATCAGTCAAGGCCAGAATGGATATATTATCTACTGCCTTCTAGCCCCCCGGCAGGGCGAGGCAGAACCCAGAAAGTCTAAGGCTTCAGCCCTCACTTGGGGCAAGGCCAAACACACAGTTTACGGCCTTCTAGCCTCCTGGTAAAGTGAAGCAGAGCACAGAAAGTCTAAGGCTTCACTTAGAAGGAAGCAGTATCAGGTCGGGGGGAGTCAGGGTTGTAGGGATTGGAGACACAGGTCCACCCACTCCACTATGTCTCAGCAAAGGGTCCTATCCAGTGGTCACAGGCCACCAGTGAGTCAGCAGTGCTCCTACTGAAACACACTGATGCTCAGCAGTTCAGGTCCATTTTTCCCTTGGCCACTTCCTCCCTACCCCAACCTTCCTCCTACCTCCAGGAGCTTTTCCTTACCAGGCATCAGGGTATATCACAATGGTGATCCCAGTCAAACCTTCAGCATGCAGGGGAGGCAGGTCAGGTAAGTCCTCCAGGTTATCCGCCAGCGGCAGCTCCTCCAAGTCACAGAGGTTGGATACCTCTGGCCTGTCAGCATCTGCTGTGGGGGCAGCTCTTCGAGGCCCTGATGGCCATCCTCTTCATTTCCCTGTTTCAGTTCCTCAACCAGGTAGTTCCTCCAGGTCCTCACCTGGGGGAGGTGAGCATAGGGGAAAGTTTAGCCAGTGGTCACTCTTTCAACATTCCTGGGGACAGAGGTTCCCTGTCTCAGCTGTACATCGCCTCCTCTTTCTCCCCTTTGGCTGCCCAGTCTGTCCCCTTATATGATCATCCCCTCCTCCTGGCTCGCCCCTTTGGTTCTGGGTAGGGGCTTGGGTTGTGGCCTCCTCTGGCCAGCAGAGGGAGCGCTGGAACCCAACAGTGTCCCTCTAGAAGGATGGGCACTCCACCCTGCCACAGTTATCAAATAGCAAGAAAACAAACTTAATAAGATATTTTTGATAATATATCACTTGGTATTCTTGCTTGCTAAATTAGGTGCTTAAGTCCTATAAGGATTGCAGTAGAATATTTTACTCTCGTCAGCTTAAATACTCACAACAATTAAAACTTTTACAATAAAGGCAAATAAACTATTTCAACAATAGCTGTGAAAAAATATGAACATGAGAAAACATAAACTGTTCAACAGTACTAGTGAAAAAACATGTGCTATGGCACAGTGCCCAACTACATAAATTGAAACGTTTCAAGTTGCATAAAGACATTCAAGAAAACAGGTTTGAACAAACTTACCTATTCAGAAGTACATACATATAATTGTAACAATGAAGCTATTTTTTACAGAAATACTATTTTTGATACATAACTAATCTCAGCTAGTATAACTTAAGTTTCAGGTCCTTAGCTATTTGTGTTTAAATAATGGGAATAATCTGGGGGGAAAAAAAATCAATTCCTTATGAGGCCCAGACTTCAACTTTTTACTCTCAATAATACTTAACTCGGTCAATTCATTACCCATGATGTAAAGAAGAGAGTCACACTTTATACTAAATAATTTGCATTAGAGTGATCATTACTATATATGTTAATAAATGGTTAATAAATAGCTATAAATTGTTATAAAGTCCAGCAAGTCAATAATTTGCTTATAACCATATTTTTAATCATATAATACCTTCTACGAATACACACACACACACTCATGAGATAATTTGCATATAACAGCTATTAACCATTTATTAGACATTTATAAACAATTCATAAATAGATCTTTAATATAACCGTCAGTACAAATGGAGGGTTTAGCTAGCCAAAAGGATGAACATGACTTATGATGATGTCCAAAATGGAATAAGAATGACAATAAAACTATTAATTATTATTGCTAATAATAAATGAAAATTATTATCTCTTGTACAGCTGACTTTAGACTCTAGTCACTAAACAAACCTAAAACCTTCTAGTCCATACAATGCAATAACAAAAATAAGTGAACTGCCTCTGTAATCCACTAATGCTCTAATCACATACAGTTCTTATCCAATCTTCAACCTCAATGTATCCCTCTACAAAACCTCCAAATAAACGATGGGCTTTGTGGTTCACTATGAATTTTAACATAGATGAGCCATTTCAGATTTAGATAGTGTGAGGGAAGGAAAAGGGCAAATTCTAATGAGAGATTTTCCCAAAATATGCACCTCCAACAAAGCCATCTTGTTTCTACTGAAGCACCTCCACTACCTTTTCTGATCATAGCTACAGCATTGTCTGACAGGGTCAGAGGCAGTCTCTCATGTAACCACATTCCAAACCAAGGAGATTTTTAGGTCTGGATTCCAAACATCAGCTAACAGGCAATCAGTGCAGATTGTGAACATCAGTGTAATATGTTCTCTGTATAAATTCCACTCTTCTATCCTGGCATCTGCATACTTTCCAGGAACCTTACTACATAGTCTCAGGTAGAATTCATTACAGAACTGTTTTCTCCAGACAACAATGAGATGATTAACTATAATAAGGTTTGTGTTTGAAAAAGAGGCCACAGTCTTCCTGCCAAACTCATGCGGAAAACAAAACAAACCACCCTTGGTCACAGCTATATCATCTTTTTTTTTTTAATATTTGCCTTTAAAAGGATCACCACACTACTGCACTAATCTCCATAATAAAGTGATAAGAGCCTCTTTTGTTCAGTACTGCAGATGCAATCAAAGCCAGCTCTTCCATAGGCTTTTCTAAACTTACCATTATCTCACTCCCACCATCTAGCATTTATCCAAGTTCTGTCTGTTGTTACTTAGCTTGAGCTTGCTGATTATGGGTAAAAGAAAGACTTTTCTTTAACCAAACCTTTTTTTTTATCCTTCAGTGGGTAGGTTTTTGTAAACTTAGAGTAAGACCTTTTACAGAACCCTAGATGGACTAGATGCTTGTTAATGTTTTCCTAACAAATCAAATTTCTAAGACTTGAATTCACAATGTGTGATCTTGTATTTTCACCATGTAATTTGAGTCCTGCTCAGTAAATTGAATCCATACAATTATTCATTTGTAATGATCTGATAACAGACTAAACTAAATAAGGTGAGAATGAAACAAAACATTAAACAAAAGGAGGAAGAAGCATTGTTCTCTGGTAATGGACAGGTTGACAGTACGAACTTCACTGCCCAATTGCCTGACATTAAGGTTTAGGAAAACGACCATTATAGAAAAAATGTGTTGCCAAACAGGGACTAGAAAAATTGGTTCCTAAACCAGCCATTACTATTGACTCACCTTATTAAAACTGCTTACCTAGCTTATACATCACCAGACATCTATAATTCCTCCCAAGGTCCTTCTTGTCAGCCAGTACAGCTATATAACTTCACTGAATGTGACTGTCTAGATCACATCTTGTAAAGGCAAAACATTTCAAAATAAAACAAAAACTCCTGCAAAATAGGGGTGAGATTTATTGTCTTACGCAGAAATATTATATTTTATAATTTAGCAACACTAAAAATTAAGCTATAGGAAAGCAGTAATTCATTAAATGTTCATCTAATTATCTGATAAATTAGCAGCCCTGAATGCAACCAAATGGAATTTTAAAGAGAGCATCTATTAAGTTTCCACTGGGTCTCACCACAATATTTCATTTTTGAGCATCTGTACTGTGAATTGCACCATTTTAATGTTGTATGTTACCTGAAAATGACTAGCTTTCTATGACACTGAAACCAAGGTGAGTAAGATGGGCAATTTGAAATATCATTTCATCAGCAGAGGGCCTGCCCTTTCATTGTCTGAGTAAAAGGAGACTTATAGGGGTTATTGGTAATTTTAAATGTCTTCACCTTGATAAATCCCCAGATACAGGAGTCAAACTGTTGAGTTTTTAAAGAGTTGAACATATTCCTCCATTAGTCTTGTAGACAATTAGTATTAAATGGTTGAAGAATTGTAGAGAACATGAAGACATGCAATAAAAATGAATGTATTAGAATGTTCAGCACCAGAGTAATTTGTTTATTTTTCACACATACCATGACCTGGGAAATATGTGTTGTCCAGAGGGCTGGACTCCAAGATGTGGATTATGACATTAAAAAAGTAACACACACAATGACACAAAGTTCTAGCCTTTTAGTTTGTTTTCTATATTAAAAATACAAAACAAATATTTCTTTTTGATCTTGAACTACAACAGTAAGAAGAAGATAGAAAGTCAATAAAGCAAAAGTAAGGTGATGCCATATATAAAGCAAGGCAGTCCTTGAGAAAGAAAAAAACAGAATTTTATCAGTAGTGTTGGTTTATTAACAAGATCTATAAAGTAAGTCCAAATATAACTCTTCCCAGACATAAGGAAGATGGAATAAGAAATAATAGTTTATAGAAGTAGTATGGAGTACTACTTCAGATTAAAAAAAAGTAATTAATTTCTCATGTAAAAGACAGTGTGTGTAGCTCCTCTTTAGGATTTTTTCCCATCCAACATTTGGATAATAGTGAATTAAATTTAGTGGGTTGGGGTGGAAAAGATTGACATCCTATAAATTGCTTGTTTGATTGCCCACTGCCACTAATTGAGTTGGAGCCTTGTGTATTGCACATTGTAAAATGAATACTAAAATGCTGTTTTCCAGAAGGAAAGATACTAAATATAATTATGTACTGTAATTATGAGTTTGTTCCTTCTGATCCGATGAAGTGCTTTTATCCTATGCTGCATGTACTATGCACTTAGGAACATCAGAGCTTATACTGTTGTCTAAGATGAACATGCTTTTGGCTCTAATGGGTTGCATTCGGTATTTTAAAATTCCTCAAAATGACTCTGAGATCATTAGCTTCATGAGCTCTAATGCATGCTGTGTCTCATAATGGAGCATCATAATAAGTAAAAACATGAGGGTAGCTAACCTTACAATAAAATCTCTTTTATTTCAGGAGAGCAGAAGAGTGTTTATTTGTTTGCCATATACACAAGGAACAAGAAACAAGTTTGAAAGGTTTTTTTTTTCTTTTTTTGAAATAATAATTCAAATTGCTTAAAGAGCAACTTCTAGCGACCAAGTTAACAGTGTTCCTCCTAGCTCCCCTATGTCTCATCTTGTAGAACTGATGGCTGTATATCTCCAGGGTCCTAAGTATTGTCTCAGCTATGATAACATGCAGGAAGAACATATAATAACTCTAGTGGGGGATTCTGGTAATTGACCAGATTGGTTGGCCACCAGTTGGTGGGTACAATACAATGGCTATCAATTTAGACTAACCTGCTTTTGATGAAGAATGTGAATCTGGAGGGAGCAAATCAAAACCACCATATCTGTTCTTTAAGCAACTGTATTTAAAATGTTATTCTTTCCCTTCAGGAATAAACGCCACTTGAGAACTATACACTTACTTATGTTCCATAGCTCTCACAATCACAAAGGAAATTAAAGCAGCGGTGTGTAAGAACATGTCTAATTGTTTTATATGGGAAGCATGCCAAACAGTGGATATTTGAAAACTTTTGAGAAACAGGCACTTAAAACCACCAAAAATTAAAAACAGATGACAAGGTAATGCAGCTCGTAGGGCCCCTCAATCTATTTATTGCTCTGTTACATTATTAATAATGAAATAGTAACTTGAACTGCTTGATCCATCTGCAAAAAGTGCAGGGCAGTGATGACTCATCTTAAAATGGGTATGTCAGAGCTGTAGTCCAAGATTACTTGGGAATATTCTTGCTAGTCAGAAGTCAGTGCTTTCTGACATCAGTTATCTGAGATGGGATCACATATCTAAAGGTAGATTACATCTATTGTCCTCATAGTTAGGCTCAGTATAGCAGTGCTCACACCCCCGCACAGAGCCCCACTGACGGTGATGGATGTCTTCCCAAAAGATTCTTCTTGAAGAATTGTCAGGCCTCAGTCAACAGTACATAGCAAGGCCTTGATAAATCGAGTATTAACTATTATGTTGCTGTATTATTACCAGTCTACTATTTATTAAGCACTGGCAGAGAGTGCTGAGCACTTAAGACAAAGAAAAGCAACCCCTATTTTCAAATTACTGGATCAGACTACAGTTTTTCACAGATGTTCAGGAAATGTAATATACCCTAAAAGCACCAGACGGCACTACTACTACTTTGTCTGGCTAGCTCTGTGTATCAGAAGGTACACAAGTTAGATCTTGAATAACTACTTTTTGTTTGCTGCAAAACATTATTTGCATTGATGCTATCTGCTCTGCCTCCATCACTTTTCTCTCTCTGATAGATTTTTAGATAGAGCTGCCGTCTACAGATTATAAGCACATGGACAAGCAAACATCACATGGTGCCACATGGCAACATTTTCTATTCAGAGTCTGCAGTGGATCCCAATCTTCATTCCAGTAATCATGTGATGGAGAAGTACCAATAATCTTCCATCTCCTCCTATCCTAAAAATGTGATACTGAGTAAGCTGCCAACCCTCTCCTCCCATCATAATTTCCCTCTCTGAGCTCCATAATTCTCCTTCCATTGGACCCAGTTATTTTGGAAAAATTAACCAACCTGCTCAGGTAAATCGACCATGAGACAGGTGACTTCCAGGAGGCTTATTCCCCACTTCAGTTATCAATCACCCTCTCACCCTCAGACACTGTCTATGAAATCACTACTCTTAAAGCAGGTTTGGATGTTACACAACCAGAATTTTATTACTGGGGAAGGGTAAGTGGTGTATAAGCATTAAATTCAATCAAAAAAAATGACCATTAACACTATTCCTTACACAGGTCAACTGGAAGATGCCAAAGGCAAAGACCTAGGAAATTAACTCTAACCCTTTTTGTGTTACAGGCTATAAACTTTCCAGATCAGCATCCCCAAGCCTCCTCAGGGTTCCATCCCAAGGTAAGTATCTTACTCTTCTTCCCAAGTTACCAGATACAGACCTTTTTTAGTCTCTTTACCCCCTCTCAGGTAGGTATCCTTTCACCATCCCTATGGGGTCACACACATAAGCTTCCAATCCTTCCAGCCCTCACAGGTAAGTGAGTCCTGTATCACCCTGCTTACTTCAATGACTGTACTCCATTTTCAAGAAGCACATGGCAATTTTGTTGTTCCACCATTACCAGTTTGAGTTAACAATTTACAATGCCTGTTCCCAACAACCGTATTGAAACAACCGTATCGAAATAACCCACTGTGTGAGAACTCAGCCTATGGGTGTAGTGCTATTCTACCTTCCTCTGAACAGAGAAATATTTTAGTTAGGAGAATACAAAGAGCAAAATATGGCTAATTTCTGGGGGATTATGGTCCCAAGCACCATGCAGCAGAACATTTAGAATCTGACTTCACTGGAAATGACTTGAGGCT
The DNA here is from genome assembly GCA_007922195.1 of Podocnemis expansa. NCBI lineage: Eukaryota > Metazoa > Chordata > Testudines > Podocnemididae > Podocnemis > Podocnemis expansa. The sequence continues at coordinate 52,436,472 of ML681982.1, read as the reverse complement.
GAATTATCACAGTTACCTTTGAAAAATAGGCTTAGAGACATTGCAGTATAAGAGAGAACATACCAGATTTTGTAAACAATAACCCTGCAAGACAATTGCTGGAATGTCTTAGTCTTATATCTAAAGACCTAATTTCAAAGCTGCATTATGTAGCAGCAGCCTAAGAGTCACACTAAGTGTCTCCAATGGACATTTTTCCACATCCTAAAATGTTAATCTATTTAGTATGGTTAAATGATTCTGCTTAGTACTCTTGACACAACTATGTTTTAGGACCAGACTCAAATGCATTAGTAGAATTACACAGGGAAGCATGCACAGAACTTGACTGTAGCAGGCTGTACCTGAAACAATGCTATCAATTTTTAATTTTCATGAACCCAAATGTAAGATCCAACAACATAAAGATATGGTTTTTTTAAACATGCATATAGTATTTTTTGGTGTTTTTAGGCACATTATTAGCATTTATACAGCTTACAGTGAACTCTTATATAGTGAAAGTCCAGCTAGATCTACACTGATGGTGACAAATTCACTGTCATTAGACTAATTTATCCAGATCGATTGAGTAGTCAGTAAAGACACAGTTGATCCAGAAATTGATCTAATAAAACTACTCCCTCTAGTGGCATAGTGCTTCATCAATGGGGATGCATTTCCTGTCAACTCACTGCAGTGGAGATGGCATATAAAAAGGAAGTTACAAAGTCAACAGTAGTTATGCAAGCTACTCTTCATAGCTTGCTGCCAAATCTCGCTGCCAATATAGACCTGGCCTCCATCTATTTGTACAATGAATGCGGTTCCAAGTACCATGCACAATGAATCTCTGCTCATAAAATGCGATTTCTCTCTGGTAACAACAGAATTGAATATCAAATACACGTGTAATAAATGTAGTATAAGAATCTAACTAGAATAGACTGCTCATCCCTGCCTCCTGTGATTACACTGGATCAGATTGTGGTTGGTCCCTGCTAGGAAATAGAAGGATCTAAGGTGCTGGCTGCAAAAACAATCTATGCACTCTCCTCATTGTAAAGGAATGCCCTATCCACCTCAGAGGGTACATGGTGGAAGCAGGATTATGGTTTCACTTTTCTATATACAGGCTATGTCTCTACTAGCCAAAGTTAATTTGAACTTGTTAGTTCAAACTAATAACTTCAAGCTTAGTTCAAACTAACCTTGAGTTAGTTTGAACTAATCGCAAACTTCTTAGTTTGAACTAACAAGATGAACTAGTTCAAATTAACTGTCAGTTTGAACTAGTCCACATTGTTAGTTCAAACTAACTGCCTTAGCTCAAATTTAGTAAATTTGAAATAAAGGTTATTTTGAGTCTTTGCTGTATTTAGTCCGAACTGACGCTTAAACTCTTAGTCCGAAGTAACCATCGGTACTTACTAGTTTGAACTAAGCTTTCCATAGTTCAAACTAAGGAATTTCATAGTTTGAACTAAGGAAAGGCTAGTGTGGCCATGGTCTAATTTATTTCAAATTAAGCCTCCTTAATTTGAACTAAATTGCTAGTGTAGACATAGCCACAGGCAACAAAGCTGGTTGGAAAAATATCCTGTGCCCCCAGGCAGCAAGTAGCAGCATCAGTAGGTGTATTAATGCTTCTTCATCATCCTGCTGGGGAAATGGAAGTCTATAAGGCTATCTCTACACTGGGAGGGCCTTGGAAGTCAACATAACCAAGGTCTACTTTAAGTTGACTTTTTGAGTTGATTTCAGGGTGTCTGCACTGGACATAGTGCAGACATACCTGGGGTCTCCCCACCCCCTGCCCTGCCCCTGGTGCCCATTCAGCTCCTGAAGCCCAATCTGGCTCTGGAGGCCAATCTTGAGCAGGCAGTGGGGGCTAGAAACTGGCTCCTCCATCCATGGCAAGGTGAATTGACCAGGTTCTGAGCTGGCTTCTAGCCTCCACAGCCTGCAGAGAGGGGCTGGGGTCCAGATTGGGCTCCCAGACCCTCTCTGTGGGTGGTGAGGTCTGGCAGCCAGTTCCTGCTGCCTGTGTAGAGAGGCTGGTGCCCCAATTTGGTTCCTAGCCCCTCTCCATGCATGGAAGGGGCTGGCAACTGGTTCCTGCCCTGGCCGCTTGCAAGCGGCCAGGCCAGGAACTGGCTGACAGCCCCCACTGCCTGCAGAGAGGGGCTGGCAGCCAGATCGGTAGAGCCCTGCATGGATAAAACTGTGTGGATCTGTATCCGATCTCCATCTGCAAGAAATGGTCCGTGGATATCTGTGTTGTATCCGCGGATGCGGATATCCGCGGATTTATGGGGCTCTACAGATCAGGCTCCCGGCTACTCACTGCAAGGTAGGATCCAGATCAGGTACTCAGTGCTGGATCAGGGGCCCAGAGCCCGATCACGCCCCAGGGCTGGGAAAGTTGTGGGCCCTGCCCTGTAAAGTCAACTGAAATGTTTAAGTAGACTTACAGGGCAGAAGTTATTAAGTTGACTTAATAATTTCTAAATATAGCCTGGGCTTTGCTTAAGTAGATTTAAGGGGCTTTACGTCAACTTAAGTCCATAGTGTATGCATACCCTTATCAGTGGTCAGTTCCACCCTGAAAAGCACATTATTTTCACTTGTAGCTGTCCTTAGCTGTTGTTTAAAAACAGTTTCTTTCAGTTTTTATTGTTTTCCCCTGTTATATATTTCAATTCTGTGTTATTTCCTAGACTGGAAAATTTGAGATTAAAGAATACATTGTGATGCTGATGCAGATTTAGGCTTGGATTAGACCTAGTACACACAGTGCAGCCATGAGTTCTGTGAACCTGTTGTATGTTGATATTGTTGGTCATATGTTATCCTCTTTCATAGTATAAGCTTTTCTTCCTTTAGTGAAAATACAGTTTACTTACTTTACTTTCTTATTTATTTTAGGATTTTTTTTTTCTTTTCTATGCAAAGATCCACTCTATTGCAAGGTCTGACAATGTGACCTTCCCCATTCAATTTTTTTGTGTTATTTGTCTTCATGCTGGATCATTGTGACCAGCAGCTGGATAATGGTCAGTGCAATAATTGAAGAATAAAACAGTGTATCTGTATATAACTTTATTATCACAGTCACAGATTGTCTTTCACAAATCTTTAGGTATCCTTTTTGTTTTTGAAAGTATTGTGAGGAAGATTAGATTGTGCATTGGTTGCAATGTATATTCAATGGGGAAAATCTTAATGGTCTGGTTTTTAACCATATATATCATTGTGTACTCAACCTGTAGTGCCGTCTGGGAACAGGCATTGTGAATTGTTAACTCAAACTGGTAATGGTGGAACAACAAAATTGCCATGTGCTTCTTGAAAATGGAGTACAGTCATTGAAGTAAGCAGGGTAATACATAGCAACTAGAGTGTGTCCTGACACTTTCTTGCAGGAGAGAAGGTATGTTCATTTCCTCTAAGTATTTTAAGGATTCTGAAATGGGTTCTGTTCAGGCTGTGTTTGAGATCTTTCAGCTTCATTCTATTCATATGTTTTCAAAACAAAGCAGTAAAAAAAAAAGCCTCTAACAAATGAAATGTTGATTTTCTTTTCCTCACTATGCCTTGCCAGCATACTGTATTGTTGTAATACCTGATAGTCATTCTAGAGGGGAGGTTAAGGTGGGTTAAGGAGAGAAAAGAGGTCTAAATTTGAAAAGGTGAATGATGTTGATAGCTGTGAAAAGTGACTAACATCAACCTCAAGGCTATCTCGCCCTTAGAGGCTTGTCAGTGAAAAGCTGACTTCATCATGTCTTTTTCCACTTATCAAGAGTTATTAGTTCACCAATGTACAGTCTCCTTCACTCATTAATAGGATTTGTAGGTACACAGAAAAGCAAATTAGTCCCTGGTGTAACCAAACTGACTTTGCTTGACTTTGCTTGATGAATGAAGCCCAATGTGTTCACTATGTTCAGTTAAAGATGGGCAGAGTAAAATGTGCTCAGATCCAAATTTTCTTTTTGGAAGTTTGGAAAATAAAATAATACAAAAAGAAAAGAAAAGAAAAGCAATCACGTAAGTTTTTGCTCAGAGGAGTCTTTTTAAGAGCCTAGTTTCATGCTGTTCCTGGCACTGAAAGGAGACATATAACACAGAAAACACATTTTCTACTGTGTTTTTAGTCAAGGCCAAGTAGTTCTTCACAAAAAAAGCCAAACCAGCAAAAGGAAAAAAAAAAAACCACTAGCTTGTGTTGCATGTGGAGCGCAATGTATAGCTATGCAGCATCTGGATAGCCATGGCAATGTTTTCATGCTATTTTATCTGTCTGTATATTCTACCACCCTGCCCTTGAAACGGTCTGCTGCTGTTATCTGATATGTTAAGGAAGGGAACCCAGACAATGATCTTCTTTTGTCTTTATCTTTGATTTTTGGAAATTGTACAAAGTCCAGATCTTCCCTGAGCTAAGGGAGAGAGTTGGGTGACCAGAGATCCTGGTTTTATAGGGACAGTCCAAATATTTGGGGCTTTGTCTTGTTTAGTCATTTATCACCCTCCTCCCACCCATCTCCTCTCCCAATTTTTCACACTTGCTATTTGGTGACCCTAGAAGGGAGAAACTAGAATAGGATTCTTGGTCTCTTTCCCTTTATCTCAGTGAGAGTCACTGGAATTGGAATTTCTTTCCCACAACTTTAGTCTCAGAGATGGGGCAACAGGCTAGGCTTTTCAGTCCACTGCTCTGGAATCCAGGAAATGAGAACCAGGGAACTGGACTGTATCACAAGGATCACAATGCTGCTGGCTGAGCCCCGTGCCCCCGACACGCTGTCAGTGTCGGGGGGCAGCCTGGGCTGCTGGCTGAGCCCCACGCCCCCGACACGCTGGCGGTGTCGGGGGGCAGTCCCGGCTGGTGCCCCCGACCCGCTGGCAGGGTTTGGAGGCAGCTCGGGCGGCTGGCTCCAGCGCCCCGCAGCCGCTCACCCCCCCACCCACCGGGGGCTGCAGCCCCCTTTCTGGGGCTGAGGGACAGCCCTCAGCACCCTGGCCAAGGTCCTGAGGGTTCCCTGGCCAGGGTGCTGAGGATCCAGTGTTGTTTCGGAACACGTTGTTCTGAAACAACATGTTCACATGCCTTGTTTCGACCCCAAATGGGGTTTAACTTGTTTTGAAACAACTGTGCGTCATGTGAATAGCTGAAACCTTATTTCAAAACAGCCTCTGTTGTTTCGAAATAAGGAGGCTGTCTGAACACAGCCATATATTTCATGCCAGTGAAGACAAAATGCTGTTGAGAGAATAACTGTTTATGGATTTGGGATGTATATTTGTGAATGTAACATGAATATAATAAGTGTTATTTTAAATCTTTAGAAAGGCTGCAGAAGGAACTGTAACTTTATTTTGCCACATATCTAGATGCTCCTTCTGAAAAAGGTGCATAAAAATTAATGACAGGTTTAAGGACCTAACTCAATGCTGATGTTTGTGATACAAGTACCCAGAAATTAATCAACTGTTATTACTCACATCAGCTATTAATTTGGCCTATAGGGGTTAAGTAAGCTGGTACTAGAGAGATCTATATGATAAAGGGGTAGTCATCATATGAATTATGGTGTGGACGGTGTTCCCAATAATGATAGCTGGATAATAGATCACAAAAAGGAGTAATTTTCCTCATTCTCTCTCTGGGCACATAATCTGCTTTACAGAACCAATTACAGAAGAAGACTAATGTATGACAGAGGATTCAGACTTTGCCTGAGAACTGCAAAGTTACTCAATCAAATCATGGAAAATGTGGCAAAATAAAAGGAGAGTGAAAGCATAGATTCAAGGCACAAGAACCATTGCTAAATTTCTGAAATGGAATATTTGGGGATTTCTTGATGGCTCACAGTTTGAATTAAACCTTCAAGGTAGTAGAAAAACTCCTTGTACCTTCAATTTTATGACTTTCATCTGAGAAAACTTTGGTCTTAGCTATTTTTATGCACTGGTTGCTTAACAAAGAGTGAAGCTGTCCATATATTAAGCATTGCTACTTTACCCTACAAATAAATATATTGTTGGACCTTGTTAACCTGAGTGGGTAGTCAAAGTCTGAAACCCTGTGGGTGTAGAAATCAATGAAGTCTGGATTTCTCCTGTATGCATATGTGTTTACTCAAGAGAAATGCATGAAGTCCTGTTTCACTGAACACATCTGGAGCCAAGAATAAAAAGAGCAGTTTCTTAGGCTACATTTACACTACAGAGTTGACATCTTAAGTTATGGTGATGATCATAGGTCACCCTAATAATATCAGATGAACACATCCACTTAATGCTCTTTTTGTCAACTGAGCATGTCCACAGTCATTGCTCCTTCAAAGACAGAAGTGTGTTGCATCATGAATAGCTAGCACACTCCGCAACTCACCATGCTTTGTTACCCTCTGCCTCTGGAAGCCATGGGAATGTTTCCTGGGGCATCATGGTGGTGTGCTCATCATTTCATGATGCAATTCTTTCCATCCTATCATTCCATGGGCTTCTGATTTTGTTTTGTGCCATTTTTGAAGAGCCCCTCTAAACTGGTGCTCATCACCTGTGCCTGACAGCAGGAATTCTGAGATGCTGACCATTGAGGGTGATGAGCATTATGAACACAACATAGTTAGTACTGCAGTGGTTCAGAAGCTGCAAGACAGAGAGAATCACCAACCCCTGCCCAGCTGATTGCACTGGTGACAAATAATTCAAAACTGCTGCTGACATTCACACAACAGCTTGGCATGATGGACTGGCAGAGCCGGGCTCAGAAAACAAGCACTGAGTGGTGGGACTGCATCATGAAGCATATATAGGATGATGAGTCATGGCTGTTGAACTCTCAGATGCAGAAACTTGCTCCAACTCTGGTGCCAGAACACTAGAATAAGAGCTGTCCTTGCTGTGGAAAGGTGAATCATGATCACTGTGTGGAAGCAGTCAACTCCATTCTGCTACCAGTCAGCTGCAAATAAATTTGGAGTTGGAAAGTCTACTTTGGGTTTTGCTGTGATGCAAGTGTGCAGCATCATTAATTACCTTCTGTTATGAAGGACTGACTCTCAGCACAGTGCAGGAAATAATCAATAGCTTTGAAGCAATGGCATTCCCAACTGTGGTCGGTCGACAGATGGAAAACCTATTCCAATTTTGGACTAATGTTCCATCTTCCAACAGAGTACATCAACCCAATGGGCTACTTCTCCATAGTGTTGCAAGTGCTGGTGGTTACCAGAGCTGTTTCAACATGAGGTGTTCAAAAAAGTGTGTGATGCATGTGTCTTTTGGAACACTGAACTATATGAAAAGCTTCATACTGGGACTTTCTTTCTAGACTAGAAGATTCCAGTGGAAGATATGGAAAAGCCCATAGTGAACCTGGGGCGCTCCACCTACCTCTTGCTCCTTTGGCTCATGAAGCAGCCACAAAAGTTACACAATGTATTTCTCACTGTCTTTTGGCCAACACACAGATCAGTGCGAGTCCCAAATATGGTAAGTACATGGGAGTGGGCTGAGGGAAGGGCAAATGGGCAAGAAGAGACACAGGGTGGTCTGCAAAGGGGGTTGCTATAAGCATCTGGGGAGTCTATTCTGAATGTTGGTACTCTTTCCACAGGCAAGGGCAAAAGAACCCCACATCTCACTCCTAAGAGTAATTTGGGATGCAAGGGTGCATCTTTGGCATGCGTGTATGGTTTCAGACCACATCTGTATGCCACTTACCTGTGTGCCACTATCGTCCCTATAAAAATAATTTGTGGGTGGCATACAAAGTTTCCTAAGTAGAGGAGGGAAACAAGGCAACCGTCCCAAGGAAACTTCCACAGAGGATGGCAGAATATCTAAAGGAAAGTTTCCTACAGAGTTCTGTGAAGAATTCCAAGGGCATTCCTGAGTTCATAAACAAACTTTTCCACTACAGCACCATTGGATACTATCTATGCTGTGTTCTGAATTTCTGACCCTTATCCCTCCTGTGTCATACAGCAAAGTACATGAGAGCTCAATCTCCTTTCATCATGCATGTATCAAAGCAAAATGAGTACTTACCAGAGCTCCCCCTCCTACATCCCACAGACCAGAGACAATGTTCTGGGACTATCTAGTCCCCTCCAGAGTTGGAGTGGGGGGAGTCACACCATGTTACCAGATGACTCTGCCATATGCTTCACACCATCCTCCAGCTCCATTTTCTCATCTGAATTGAGTCCACAGGCTGCTGTGTCCAGTTCCACTGAAGTATCAACAGATGTCTTGACAACGGATGTGGGGTTGCCACTGACAATGGAATGAAGATCCTTATATAAGTGACATGTCTTTGGTGCCATGAATGAGAGCGATGTTGGACTCCCTTGCCTTCTGATTCTCCTGTCTCAGCTCCTTGTTTTTATCATGACATTTTTGAATGTCCCTCTCATATCTCTTCTTGTGCATACCACTCACAGTCTGCCTTTAGGTATAAAAAATCCTATGGCTGGTGTGACACTGCAACTGTATACCCTTCTCTCCCCATATACCCAGCAGAACCAACAACTCCAGCATACTCCACACTGGAGAATATCTTGTGTGTACAACCTGCATGATCAGATGGGAAGATACTGTGTCAACTGTGCATGCTGAGCAAACAGAAAGACAAATTTAAAAATTTGTGAGGCCTTTGAATGGAGAGGGGCACCTACAGGGCAGAAGAGTTCAAACTGCTAACCAGAACAGTCTTGATGGTCATTGTGGGACACCTTCTGGAGGCCAGTTAGGGCAATATAACCAAGCAAGCTGCCTACACTGATGCTGTTTTGCTGTGATTATGTTGCAAAAAGTTCTACGCCACTCATTGAGGTTGTTTTATTTTACATGACAAGGGACTTAGATCAGTGCAAGCAGCATTTCAATGTGTACACATTCACTATTTCATTGACAAAAGCTGATCATTGTTGACAAAAGTCTAGTGTACATAAGGCCTTAATTCAGTGCCCCCAAACCTCTTTAGATAACTCCAGACCACCAAAACACTCTGTCTAGCTTTTATAAGGGTCACACTGGGCTTACAGGTTTCTGTTTGGCTTTCCTGCTTTCTTCCTCTCTCTCAGTTCTAGCCTCTTCTCAATTTGTGTTTTTTTCTCCACCTCCTTTCCCCATTCCCCACAAAACAACCTTCATTCAAAAACTCCTGGGCAGATTCACACATTCTTTTGTTTTAGTTGGAGGATGTATCCTCAGTTACATTAATTAGCTCAACTCATCACAAGGGTTCGCCCAGCCAATAACAAAGTTCATACAGAGTCTTTTCAAATCCCTGTTTGTTTCTGTCACTAATAAAATATTTTCATGTGTTTTAGAGAAGCATAGCATTATGATTGTCAAAGCATCAGAAACCTGGAAGCGTCTCTGATTCAGAATTAAAGATCTCTTTTGTATATTTGTCTTGTGGTAAAGCTGATGATTGTATATTATTCTGAACATTTTACTTGGCAATCTGAAGGCCCTGCCACTACAACAAATAAGTCAAATGTCAGAATCCAGTATCCAAAGTTTTTAAAATATTTTTTTTCCTGAGGATCAGGGCTCTATTGAGCAGAGTAAGACAGAGAGTTGTAGATATTAATGTTTATTCTTATTAGTTCAGTTGCATGTCTGTGGTTCACTTTGGTCAGAGATTACTCATGAGCAAATCGTGTGTCACTGCCAATGCAGAATTTACACAGAAATTAATGATCTTCACAGAATTTCCTGTTCCCATTTCAGAAATTGGTTGCTGCTGGCTGCCAGGAGGAGCTGCTGGACCCTGCAGAGCTCCGCTTGCAAATAGAAGAAACTGTCAGGGGAAGGAGAACAGACTTGGAGAATTTCAGTCAGCTGCAGTTCCTTGCAATTCCTGAAAGAAGGAGGTAGCATGCCGAAGCTCCAAGTAAGGCTGGGACCAGTATCAGTTTGTTTTTCCTTCTGGATACCTGAGCATTGGGAAGATAGGCAGTGCACAAGAGTTTCTGGGATGGGGGATGCTTTATGGCTAGGATCTAGGGAAGTTTTGTGGCTTGTGGGCACACTGTGAGTAGACTTTGGGTTTTGGAGTGTGGGTACCAGTGCCTTCCCTCCCCACAGCTGCGCTGTGTTGGGGTGGCAGCAGAGGAACAGGTACTGGGCTGTCATAAGGGTTTCTTTAACTTTCTGCTCCTGGAGTAATTTTTGTGTGTTTTCATTATTACAGACAGTTGTTGACAATTTTGAAATAAATTACCAAATAATCAAAATGGTTGTGATTATATAGTGTTATTCTGACAGATCAAATATGGAGAATTTTAAAATATTGCAGGCAGGTTTTTTTTTTTAATTTTTTGGTGCAGAATTCCCCCAGTAATAATATATATACAGCTCAGGAACAAAATAATATATAAGGGGTTCTGAACACCTAATTCTCATGAATTCAAAAGATTAGTCATTTGAAGGCCTTAGGCAGTTTTAAAAATCTCAGCCCAAATGGAAACAAAAAATATTGTATGTAAAAGGAATGAAAATTAGAAACAACCCAGCAAAATCCTGGGAAAAACAAAAAATAAAAATATTACATTTGAAAAATATAAGTGCTCCAAAATCCTTTTCCTTCTTGTAATTTATTTTTTAAATTTGAAAACTAGTGAAACAATATCTACATTTCCTTTAAAAAAATCCTTTGAAAAGTAAAATACTATCAGATTTCATTGTCCCATGAAATATTTTGTTTTAACAAAAGGTCACTTCCCAGTAGGTATTTTTTTTGCTTGAAATATTTTAATCAGCTCTAGAAAATACACATATAAGATACACACAAGAAAAAGCAAGGCCATTTGAAGGTGTGGCTGTAGCAGTGTAGAACTGTCCTAGCAGCTTTCCTATAAAAGGCAAACTCCTCATTGGTGCAGACACTCATGCTCTTTAGTTACAGTGTGTAAACCCATTTCTCATGCAGAAATCAGCCCTGCTGGCCCTGAGTGCCTTGTTCTTGCTAGCTTTTGCCACAAACTGGCTTCAAAGCCCCTACCACCCCCCCCACTTTGTTTTTCTGCCCCAGTCAGCTCATGTACCTCAGCTGCTGGAGAAAGCAACTGTTCTTAATGGGCCCTTTACTCACTCGGGGCCTGGCTTTACTCAGCTGCCCCACTTGTTGGCCCTGTATACTAGTGCCTCTCACCGCATAGGCAGCTGGCGTGTGCTTCTCTCTGCAGCAGTCTACTACAGCTGGTAATAGTGGAAAATTCTGTAATGAGAAAAGGAAAGAACATCATATCACTTTTCTGGATTTCATTGTTTGCTGTGATGCCTTAATAAATATTTAAATATAATTTTTGTAGTACATTTAATTTTCTTTTAATTAAAAGCAAAAAAGAAAATCATCTGTCATTTCAAAGAATTAAGAGCAGTGTAGTTAACCAGGAGACTGAAATTTTGTAACTAAGTGCTCTGTAAGAACTAGATATTATCATAACAATGAATAGCTGAAAGCCTGTGTTTTTTCATGGGTGAAACAAGCCAAAAAAGGCTGAAAACCTAGAAACATGAATACCAGTGATGACTGAACATGATGATATTCTGAAAAAGAAGAGCTTTTACCAATGTGTTTAGCAGTTTCCATCACAACACACTGACGAAACAAGCATCTTAGGCTTCAGAGTGACATTTGGGGGTTTTGTACATGTTGGTTTTGTTGTGCATTAGCTGTATGGATTTGTGGAAAGGTATCATCCTGGAAGATTTGTATTGTTTTGTAAGGGTGGTTATAAGGAGGCATGTGCTACAGTGAAGGGCTATGGGTTTTAGGGGTTAGCATTTAAACTGGTCGTGTAGGTTTGAATCTGGGGGGTTGAGCTCAAGGATTTGTGTGAGCGGTAAATGAGGTGTACACTGCATTATGGGACTATGCGTGCTAGGGATTATTGTATGTGCAGATTGTGTTGCTGTGTAAGTGATTGTGTTAATTTTTCTGTGGGGAAAGGGAGAGGTAATGTTGGAAAATTTGCATTGATTTGTCTGCAGTTGGGCCAAATGATACATCATGTGCACAATTGCCATCATACAACAATGAAACTGTTGAATGTAAATGAGCAGTAGAGCAAGAAGGGGATTGGATATTATCACCATGGGCTAAGACACTTGTCGTGGTATATACAAAACTCTTGTCATGCTACAGAATACATGCCTTACTGTAGCAGTAAATCACACAGGTGTAATTTGTAATATTAAGATGGCTGAGAATTTAAAGAAACTGGACAGCAACACATTGAGAAGCCTGGTGACAATTCTGAAGAAATTCAAAACAAAAAGAGCCATCAATATGCTTATAGCTGCTTCCATTGCTTCACACTGGCTGTACAAACAGTTTAGGCTTCAGACCAACACAAATTGTATTGTATAGATTACTACTCAGGACCTTTATTGCTGATGAGAGAATTAAATATGTGTACCTTTGTTGTATAGATTTATAGATGACCCCACATTATTTCTTCTGGGACATGTTCCCAATAAATTGTGTTTTATTAAAGCCCTTTGGGCTGAAACAGAACTTAATAAGTGCCTATCCAATGGGAACTGGGTTCCTCACTCCCTTAGGGTATGTCTATAGTAAAATAAAATAGATGTAGCTGACTCTAGATTTGTGGGACTTGGGCTGCAGGGCTATATAATTTTAATGTAGATGTTTGGGCTTGGGCCAGAGGCTGGGCACTGGGGCCCATGTGGACCCAAGTCATCTAACTTGGACCAGCCACCAGTGTTTCACTACACTTTGAAAACCCCAACCCTAATCATGAGTAATAAAAAGGAAAATTCCAGTGTGTCCATCATATTAGGTAGCTACAGAAAGAGCAAATGGGGGAAACTTTACTACCATCTTTCCTTGCCCTCATTTTTCTTTTATTACCTTATTTAACACTATGGCTATAGGGATTTTCCTGTTAAATGATAAGACACTTTATGTGAAAAGGTGTTATAACCTCTCTCCTTTTGCTCTGCTCACCATCACAGTCCTCCCTCTATGAATATATCTGTGCTGGGCTTATTGTTTATATCACCCCATCTTAAACTGATACAAATCTGGAAATAAAATCACTTCAATTTTTTCTTTAAAGACTAATTCAGAAGGAAATCTGATATCTTTTTCTGTTTGCTGTGTCAAAGTGTTGCATTGATGGGTATTAATACGCCAAAATTTTGTTTCAATACTCTTTGCATGTACTTTGTACATATATTTAAAAAGCCTGAGCCAGAATAATGTGTGTAGTGTAAAATAGATACCAGTTTTGGTAGGCTCAGTATATTCATCTTGATATGGATAATTTGTAGTCAAAAGACCATATCAAAGGAACTGTTGCAGTCCATCAGGTAAATATTTAGTTTAATATGTCTGCATATTAAACTAAATGTTTAATATGCATACATTTTGGGAAGCTGTTATGTGCCTGATAAACTGTATTTTGGATTCATTAATTTTAATCTTTAAAATAGATCTTAATGTTGACTTTTCAGAAAAAAAAAGCAGATAACTGGAGAGACCATAATGGCTCCTTTATTTTGGCTGCATACCTGCTATATAAGAACACTAAATCCACCGTGTTAAAAAATAAGTAGGCTCAACTTTTTAGTTTATTTTTTTTCATTTCAAATACCCCAAAATGCTCTAGCCCACATAACTAATTAAAAAGCAGCAATCTTTTAATCTTTAAAAAAGCACAGAAGTGTTCTATAAAGCTGAACATTGAGTAATATTTTGTTTATTTTAGAGAGACATCAAAAAATCACTCCTGAATACAGTAAGCTAAGTGTCAGCCAGATTGCAAGCCCTCAAACAAGACAAGAATTACATTCTGGTTCTGTAAGGAAAAAGAACACATGTTGCTTGTATCAGCCATTGACAAAATACAAAAAATTGCACTGTTTTTGCTAATTTTCAGAATGTAAGTGCATTTCAAGTCAGAGATGGGTGAATTTCTTGTTGTCTGAGGTTTAGCAAAGCTCATAAGATTAGTATGGGTTAGCAAAGAACATTTCCCCTGCAATTTAAATCTGTGAGATTGGGGCATTTTGTTTTTTATCCTGAGTCACTGACTTAAAAGAAAAAAAAAATCTAGTTGAAAAGGAAGTTGTAAAAACTATGCTTTGTATCAGGAAGAACACCATCACAAAAACGAGGCTGAAACAAGTAGGTAGCATGTACATGAAATATAGATGTCAGATTGTGTGTTTACTTATGTAGTAGACTCCCCCCCCCCATTTCTTCTTTCTTCATTCTCCGTTAAGCAAAAGACAAACTTAATACTTGTATTCAGGTCAAAATTTCAAATCAGCGATGCATGAGTGGGTTTAAAATTAGGCAAAACAAATTCACTTCTATCCAGTCCTATAATTTTGCATTCCCTGACTTCCAAAAGATATCTGAATTTATCCAATGATCGTTCTTAGACCTGAAAGTACTAGTATAGAACCATGTACTCATTTGTAGTCCCATCACTTATCATTCAACTCCTCTGTAGCAGATCTCAATTCAAGAATAGTTTTCTTTGTACCTCTTTTTCCTGACTCTTGCGGGTTTAAAATAAATCTATTCTGGGTTTACCTGACAATACCAAAATATTAGTCTTTTCTAGTAAAAAGCAAAATTTTATTCAGCTGTCACATTAAACCAAGTCTGTTATAGAGGAAGAAAAAATGGAAGAATATTTGTAATGAATTACTGATTGACAAAAAAGTGAAAGAAGGTATCATCATAATTGCCTAGTTAATATATGCAATATGCTTGTACAAAAATCAAGGATGATCAAATTACCACACCATGGACAATGCTGTGCCCTGTGTTTCAGTGAATAATATGCCTTGGACAATGCAAAATCTCATGACTCCTTCATCATCCCAGACCCCCTACTATGCAAAAATGAAAAATAATTAAAAAAAAACCCAAAGAACACAACCAATCACTTAGGGGCTGGGGAGGGTGGGTAATTTCATCCCAATTGTCTGCTACTAACAAAAGCAATTTATGTGATGAACTACTTAGAACTGCAAATGCATTACAAAACTCTGTTGGGACATGCTGTTACAGAATCTCACTAATAGGACAAAGAATGTGATCTTCTTGTAGCAACTCAGTAACTGGTTTTTAGACACTGTTTTAAATATTACCAATGAGAACTAGCATATTAAATGATGCAGGTGGAAATCCTCTGAAATTCTAGACTTTATGTTGTTTGTGTTTTATGAATCAGTAATATTATAAACACTATGCAAACAGAATGTATATAGGAATATGTTTTAAAGTGGTCATATAACATACCCCACAGTAGACTGTAAAAAAATGGAGGTCTACCTACCTCTTTATAATATCATAAATTTAAATAGCATTATATATTTTTTTCATTTAATCTATGCATTTGGAAGGTAATATTATTTTTATCAGGATACATTGTGAAAAGATTTTACAGCAACAGGAACATTACTACTCAATATTCCTGTTAAAATGTAGTATTTATTCAGTATTTGAGATGTTCAGCTCACTGTTTTAATAAGTAAGCACTGTTTGTAATCAAAAACTGTTGCACATCTATCAAGGAAATCAGTCTGGGACTCACCTCAAAATTTAGGGTAATCAATCAATTCATAGGGCTGGAAGGGACCTCATGAGATCATCAAGTCCAGCTGCCTGGGAATTGAACCCAGGACCTTCTTCATGTTAAGCAAAGGTGCTAGCTACTACACTATTTGTAATGTTCATCACACATTCAATACAGTGAATTAATTTGGAATTAATACCTATTTTGTTCAAGAAGATTAAGATGTACCTTTTTCATTCATTCTCTGTATCACAGTGCTAACAGGAGTGTAACAGGTTGATTTGCTTTATGGGCTGAAGATCCTAGTGCTAAATCAGCCCTGATCCCAGATGAGTCACACCTGGGTTGAATCAGGTGCTCACAGCATTAAAAAAAAAAAAAAAAAAAAAAAAAAGCAGGAAGCTTCAGGGAATGGGTGAAGCCTAGAAAACTGCAGTTAGGTCTGCAGCTATTGCTTAGAGAGTAAGAATATTCTTGCAGGGCCCTAAGTGAGTAAATGCAAGGAATTAGGAGAAAGTTTGGCAGGCAGGCAGGGAGACTGGCTTAGGGGAGACCCTGCCTAAGAGCAGGAGCAAGAGTAATATGAGTATATGTATGTTTTTGAAAGACTGTGTGTTTGATTATTTGGAGAGAGACCCTGAATGACTACTGGGGCCTGGAGAACTAGTTTCCAACTGAGGACTAAATAAAGGAGATCCCTGTTGTTCAATTACTTTGCAAGCTGAGTTCTTCAAGGGTCTCTGAAGAGATGGGGCAAGGTATAGTAAATCTCTGCTCACTCAAGAGGCGTTCAGTGGCCACTGCTGCAAGAAGAAAACAAAATATGTTTAGAATTTGCCTCTTTGGTAATGGAATAATCACTTGTGTAGGGCAATAAAATATTACTATAATGATTAATAATTCACTTGGAGAAAAACTCAAGGCCTAGAAGTGTCTGTGGACATAAGCCAAAGACAATTAAGTTGTACTTTGATGATAGAAACTAGCCCTCATGAGGTCTCTATTTACATGTTACATAGCTGTCCAAGTTCCTTCTCCTCTCATATATGAAATCAAACTTTCTTCAGTTCAAGTGTTGCCTATGGTAGTTGTCTCATGGACAAATTATACTAGGGAGGAACTGAGCATACACTCTACCTGTAAGATATTTCAGGGAGGGGGTGTGAGGATAGGAAAGGTTATCCTCTTGCTGCCTAAATAATACAGAGCTAGGGAGCGGCAAGGTGAAAAGATGTAATCCTAGCTGACAGCATAAACTGGAGCCAGAGAGGAAAAAAATACATCTTCTGGAACCTCACATACCCCACCCCAATAAATTAAATAAGGGGGTGAAGTCTACCTCACAGTATTCACTCACATCATCCTGGATGGAACTGTGAGGGGCCTATTACTGAGTTAGAGTTGCAGTTACTTATACAACCTCCTTGCACATTATTTCTGTGTGGTTGTTAAGTTTGTATTGATTTCCCATCATCCCAACATAAGCAGCTGTCCACTTCAAGAATATGTCCTTTCACATCAAAGGCTCATTTACCTGCTTATCTACTAATGTGATCTATGCCATCATGTGCCAGAAATGCCCCAACACTTTATACGTTGGACAAACTGGACGATCCCTGCACAAAAAAACAAAAGGAACATAGAGCTGATATCAGAAATCACAAAACAAAAAAATAAGTTACTGAGCACTTCCATCTTTCTAATCACTCAATAAATGATTTGTTAACGACCGTTGTCAGAGATGTGAGTAGGACATCAAGACTTCAAAGAGAAACAGCTGAACTCAACTTAAATTCTGTGAAAGCAGGATTGAATCGAGTCTATGGGTTCTTTTCCCATTACAAAAGGTATAATTTGACTTCAGGCTTCCAAGGGTTTGAACCTAACAATTGCTTTGGTTTGCTGTTACTGTATGACCTGATCTTATGTTTTATACCCCCTTGCATTTATTTTCATTCTATTCTGTAAATTCCCCAATCTTCGAAGCATCTGATGAAGTGGGATTTTCTCCCACAAAAGCTCATGCAAAAAATAAATCTGTTGGTCTTTAAGTGCCACACGACTCCTTATTAATACTGAACCCATCACTGTGCTAGCTGACTGCTTGTCTAAATCCTGTAGAATAAGACCAGAGAGTCACTGCATTAAACCTCTTTGTTTTCCTTCTTAAACTATGAAGCACTTGAGGAAATCAGCAACATGTTATTGGACATTGGAAAGCCAATCTTCCAAAGGAGGCACAGTTATAGCTACAAAACACACATTTAATTCTTCCGGGTTGTTGGGAAGCAATGCAGCTGTGCTCTTGGAGCACAGCGGTAGTAGTCACCTTTGGTTGCCATGGTTTTCTGCAGAAATAATAGCCTTTGGTGATTTTGAATGCTATTATTATTTTTTTGTCTGATGAAATTGAAGCATTTTCTGGGTAGGCTGGCAATTGCAAAAAGGTTGGGACAGTTGTCATAATTCTAATAAAAGCTTAATGAAACTTTTTAACTATCTCATGTTGAGGTGGACTACGGCTGTATTTTAATACCTATTGTTGCTGTAGTAACCTCACCCCATGCTGTTGGCTGTAGCAGAAACAATATGTCACTGCTACATGCCCTTTGGCAATTTTATGTTTCTCTCAAAATGAGACAGTGCCTACCAATGAATCTCTAGGGCTTCTCAAAGAGAAATATGGGTAATTATCCAAAGTGATTCTCATTTCTCATGACATACCTTTCAAGTGGCAGCATTTCTCTCATTTTCTCTCTCTCTCTTTCTCACACAAACAGACACAGTACTAGAAAGATTCATAAAACCTAGGGTTAGCATTCAGAAATGCTTCAATGTGCTTCTGTTTATACACACATACATGCACACACACACCTTCTTTGCAGTTTACCAAAAACAGTGAACATTTGCAAAGAGATATAAGTTCATAATGTATATTCAAGGTCATAAGCCCATTATTTTGGGAAACTGTTTCTGAAAATTCCTTTCCTTGATCAACTAATCTTTTATCCTTTATTGTCCACGATAGGAAAAAAAAGTAGTCAAATCGTTAAATTAAATATTTAATTTTTTAAAAGTGAGCCTGACAGGGTATGTTCCAAGCCTAAATAGTGTGTATGTATGAGATGATTCTATGTGATATGTCTTCCCCACAGAGACAGTCTTAGAGTTTTTGAGGCCATGGGCAAAAGTCAAGGATAGGGCCCTCCCACTGCATGGTGGCCCCCATCCTTGATTTTTGCTCACCACCAGCCCTCCTGCTGCTCTCCCCACCCCCCCAGCCTCACCAGTCACTAGTGCCCTCCAAGCTCCCTTTTTTCCCAGTGCTAGGAGCTTCATCTCTTCCCCTCTCCCCTCACCAGTTGCAGGAGGCAGAGCGTTCCTGCCCTGACACCTGCTCTTTTGACTCCCTGGAGCTGGTTTCTCATGTTGCCATGGCAACAGATCCCTGCTTGTGTCAGTGCCTGCAGGGAAAAGCCCAGGCCCAACAGCTAGAGTCCTGCAGATCTGCAGGTATCCACACCTAATATGCGCAGACCCATTGTTGTGGATTGAAGCTGAAATGCAGATTCTGTTTTTATCTGCCCAGGGTGCATTAGCTGCAGCTGCTGTCTCTGCCACAGTTGCAGAAAGCAGTGAGCACCAGCCAATCCCACATCAGTTTTGCTTGCATCTTCCAGCCAATCAGAGACAGGAACTCAGGGAGCTCAGTTTATCAGCTAATCCCGCCTCTGACTCTAGGAGCCCCATTGGCCAGTCCTCATATGCCAACAATTTAGCTGATGATGAGTGGCTAAACCCACCTCTTACCCCACTCTTGGCCTCCGAATCAGATGACTGGCAACATCAGGAGCTGCTGTGTGGTGGAGGTAGTGGTAGTGTGACTGTATATAAAACCTTGCATTTGGATCCCAGACTGGATGTAGGCTGACACTGAGTAGATTAGTGTAGATGTGGATCTGGATGCAGATCCATATTTTTGCATCCACACAGGACTCTATACATGGCCAGTGACTGGGACCCAGACAGGTGAGCATGGTCCATTGGGGGAGAGGAGGGCAAAGAGGGGTGCTGCTTACCCCCAGTGCTCACGGGGCTCCCTCCCATCCTCTCCCCTTCCCTGTGGCCTCTCTACCCAGACTCCCCACCACTTGGCTGCTGCCTGCTGCCTGCTGTGGCTCTGCAGTTTCTGCCCTGGCTGGCTGGCTGCCAGGATATTTAAAGTTGCCACTGCAAGGGAGCCCTCCTCTAAGCAACTACCAACACTGCCCACCAATTAAGACCACCTATGCTTCACCCTTATTTTGGGACTACTCATGATTAAACATAGGTTCATGCTTAAGCACTTTACTGAATGTAGCTATGTCTACTTTGGGGGGCTATTTTAAGTTGACTTCACAAGGCCCCCCCCTGGGCCCAGGCTCCTGCTGCCACCGGCAGGTGGCTGGGAGCCAGATCCATCTCTGCATCCCTTGCAGGGCCGTCCCTAGGGGGGAGCAGGGCCCAGGGCAAATCAGTTTGTGCGGGACCCCCCATTTTAAACTTTGCAGTGCAGTGTTCCCTCTAAGCCAGTGGTTCCCAACCTGTGGTCCAGGGACCCCCAGAGGTCCACAGACATTTTGCAGGGTGTCTGCGGAGCCTCTCCCTACCCAGGGCCGGAATCCAGTAACAGCCCTGATGCTCCCTGCCAGGGCTGCCTTTCCCCGTCTGTGGCTGTATCCTGGCAGGGGAATGGAGCCACAGCAGCTCCCCAGCAGGGGCCAGGGCAGGGGACCACAGCTGCCATGGCTCAGCTCCCCAGTGGCGCAGGCAATGGCTGTGGCAGCGCTGCTCACCAGCTGTCCCACTGGTGCGGGCCAGAGTCTGCCCGTGCAGGCCAGATTACATAATCCGCCGGGGAGGTCCACAAAGATTTTTTTTTTCTTTTTTTGTTACAGAGGGGTCCCCAGCCTGAAAAAGGTTGGGAACCAATGCTCTAAGCTGATGATGCAGCTGAGCAAATTCCCTGCTGGTTCTTCAGGCCCCAACAGGCTTCTTCTCTGCTGCCTGATGGCTCCCCAATAACTTGTGCACCCATAACTTGTTCAGCTGCATCATCAGCTTAGAGGTAACACTGGGCAGTGTCAATTTTTCTTTAATAAAATCATAAATCTCTAGCCCTCAGACTAAAAAATTGCAGAGCGAAGCAGAAAAACATGACCTGACTTTATCCTAAAGGCTCAAAACCCAGAAGTCAGAGAAAATAGCCCCCTCCCATTTATTATTTCTTTAAACATCTGTTTATTTTTAAGTGAGTTTTAATGATATATTTAAGCCAGACTTGTGACTATTTTTGGTGTTTAGGGTAGGCAATACTGAATGTGTCATGGTGATGTTTCCTCAACCTCACAGCCAAGTGGACAGGAGCAGCTGGAGGTACTCTTCTTTGTGGTTCTGGTTTTCTGTTCAAGATGGGCACACAATTTTACAAGTTTAATAATTTCTTAGATCAAGTTTTTGTTAAATTGAAAATTCAGAGAGAGAGAGATGCTATTTTTGGATATCAAGAAATAAATTCAGGTCCTCTCTCACCTTAAACCACTGGATTCCAACTGTCTAATGTATGTTATTTCCTTTATGCTGCCTGACTCTCTCCTTTTCCATCTTATTTTAATATATGTATTCATACATTCCTCATTGCTTTGCAGGTGATCTAAGTAATGAAACTCAGGTACTGTCTGAGGATGAGAGTAAGAAACAAGGGACCTTTGGCCTCCTCTCAGATACCCTGATGTAAAACAAACAAGGAGTCTTACGGCACTTTTAAAAGCTAACAAATAAATAAATTTGTTAGTCTTTAAAAGTGCCACAGGATTCCTTGTTTGTTTTGCTAAACTAGACCCACATGGCCAAAGTTGCTTTCCTCTTTGCCATGCTTTGGGACTGGTGGTCTGACTGCAATCAATGACAATGGGGCTTATTTACAGTGCAGAAGGAAGGACAAAAAACTTCTTTAATGTGTTGATTGATGGTCATTAACCCTAAAAACCCAGTATTTCCATATGAGCGCTAGCCTGGGGTCTTCTCTCTCAGGTATAATAGATCATTATCTGCACAGAGAAGTTTGCTCAAAAAGACATCCCTGAAGACTGAAAAGTCTTGTTAAATGTAGAAGGAAAAAAGTTCTTTAATATCTCTAACACTTTCTGGAGATGCTGATGTAAATTCAAAGAGAAGGTCCTGTTTTGTAAAGGTTGGGGATGTGACATTCTCCTAACTTTGTCCCCCTTTGCTTGACTGAGGCTGGCTCCATAAGTTTTATCTCAACACTTGCCCTTTCTCTTCCCCTCAGGGAGCAGTTGTGGGAAGGTGGCTACTTAAGAGTTACTGTAAACAAACGCTGCCTGGCTGAATTCCCTTCCCTGACCAGCCGGAGCTGCTCCCTAGTCCCACAGCTGGAAAAAGCTCCCTGCTTCCTTACTCTAGCCGGCTGCGTAGGATCCCCCAAAAGCGGAAGGCCCCCCCAAAGCGCAGGGCCTAGAGTGGTTGCCCCTCCTGTGCCCCCCTTAAGGACAGCCCTGACCCCTTGCTGCAGGTGGCGGGGGCTGGAAGCTGGCTCCTGCTGCTGGCAGCAAGGGGTGTGGAACCGGACCTTGAGTCACTTGCCACCACCAGCAGACAGACTGGCAGCCTGGTCAATTTCACAGGCTACTCCTGATCTCAGGAGTAGCCTGTGAAATTGACTAGGCTGGGTCACTGGGCTGTCTCCCCTGTAGCTGCTGGCAGTGACAGCTGGGGCCATATTGGGCCCCAGAGCTGCATCAGGACCTGGGGAAGGGCAGGCTGCCCTCAAAAGTCGTCTTAACGCTTAAGTCGACTTTCAGGGCAAGAATTATTAAGTTGACTAAAGCAAGTGCCTAAGTCAACTTAATACATTCTAAATGTATCCCTGGAGTTACTTAAGTAGACTTATGCTACATTAAGTTGATTTAACAACAAGGAGTTGTGTGGCACTTTAAGACTAACAGATTTATTTTTTGCATGAGCTTTCGTGGGAGAAGATCCCACTGCCTCAGATGCTTCGAAGATCTTCTCCCACGAAAGCTCATGCAAAAAATAAATCTGTTAGTCTTAAAGTGCCACACAACTCCTTGTTGTTTTTTCACTGGACTAGACTAACACGGCTATCCCTTTTAAAATTGATAAGTTGATTTAAACTTCCAGGGTAGACGTAGCTTTTGAGCCTTCATTTTTTACTGTTGAATTTAGGATCAAAACTCACTAAGCCCCCTTGAATCCCTTCACTTTAATGATAATTAATGCCATTTTGAACATTGTAATATTGGAGGTCTTTAGCATCTAATCTAATCAGCAGATGTTAACACTTATGTTCTTGGGGAGGGAGAGAATATATCAATTAACAGCCACGTTGAATATTTTATCTCTGCAAGGCATTCCAATACCATGGTATATAATTCTAGGACAAAGAGAATAAAAAATGCTATGACCTGTTTCCTATCACTTCAGCTTGTTATATGGCAACAGTATAACGAAATATATGCTCAGAATATTTGCACTCTAACCTTCAAACGAAAAAGGTTCTTCTATAATCTTTGCATTAGTATACAGGATGCCAAAAAGATCATACAAAGCCAGATGTTTCAGATAAACAAATTAATCCAGTGTAAATCATAGAAGCAAATGACAGGGCAATAAATAAATAAATTAAAGAAACCCTGTGTCAAAGAGAAGCTAAAAAGCTGCCCCCATTCCCGTGACAGAAGGCCTATCTAAGATCCTATTTATGCAACACTTACTCTTACAGAATAGCACTTTATGTAAGTAGTTCCATTGACTTCAAGAGGTCACTTAGGCAATTATACTTCCAGGTTTACCATATACTGACTTTAGTGGGATTACTTGTGTGAGAATATGCAACCAAGAATGAGCAAGGCATGCAGATTTGGGCCATACATTGGTAGGTTGAGCTACCCAGCCTATCAGTTGTACAAAAATTGAACTATAATGGTAAATATAAAAATGATGGCTTCTATATTTGTAATTAAAGTGCCCTCTGCTTTCACTGTGTTGATGCTATTTGGATAAAAATCATCTAATGCACATTTTAATCATTTGGGCAAAGATAGGACTCAGATATGCTTCTAGTGTGCATTCAAAAAAGGTACCCATATTAAGAGTACAATTGCAACCTAAGTTGCTAATAATCAGATTAATACATCTGATAAACTAAGGATTCCTCAAAATGCTCATAAATGGAATACAAATTAATAGAGATGCTGTCTTGTGAATACCTTCCTCTTGTATTAGCAATCCATTACTGTACCTGAGGCAAGTAAGTTTCTGTTCAGTGTAAAATTAATATTTTAAATTAATATTTAAAGGGTATTTAGGCAGACTTTTAAAAAATGTGCCAGGTAGAAACAAGCAGGTAAGCCAGCAGCATGTCATAAAACAGCTTTATGCAGACCCCCATCAAATGTTTTTCAGATTAATGTTGGTCTCTGGACCAAAACTTGGATCCATCCTTGTAGATTTTAAATGTGACTGGTCAAAAACAACACTAGTTATATAACCCATGTATATATTTAGCATAATATCTAATTAGATTAGTGACAAAAATAATTTTTGTGGTGTTTTGGACTACATAGGTCATTGGAGTTGTCATGCTGATAAATGGGAGGGTTGTTTAGGTACCAGAGAAACCTGTTGGTTGGGTCCTCTCTCAGTTCTCTTTCAATAAAGACTCCTTACACAGCTCTGAATATGCTGCCTCTCATTACTGGACTATAATTTCTCCTAAAACTCTACATCTGGCGATGAAGGTGGGATATGTGATGGAGCTGGCTGTCCTCAACAATTCTGGCAACTGTGGAAAACCAGAATGCAATGTAAGAAGCAAAACTTGATTTACTGCTTGCATGGTGGTTGGGTTGTAGCTGTGAAAGCTGATCTGTTTACCTAAGTGCTAGGGGGCTATTCTGAAAGCTGATCTGCCTGCTGTTAAGTACAAGTGAAGAGACAAACAATAACCACAGGAGGGCATCATGGCTTTACTTACTATAACCCTCGAATCATTTGACCATTCGGCAGATTCGGGGCAGACATATACGGCCCGATTTCAAAATTTTGTAATATCAAATGATATAACTAATGAGAAGATGGTACCAGTTTTTCTAATGGTCATTGGAGTTAAGACTTATAATTTGCTATTTGATTTGCTTTATCCAGAGAAGCCACAGCAGAAACCTTACGGGGATCTAGTGGAAGTTCTGGGAGCACATTTTTCCCCAAAGCCACTAGTAACTGTAGAAAGGTATAGGTTCTACCAAAGGAACCAAGGTGAAGGTGAATCAGTTGTACAGTTTGTAACAGCTCTGCGAAAACTGGTGGCACACTGTGACTTCAAGAGCATGTTAGAGGAAATGCTGCATGACAGACTGGTATGTGGTCTGCACAGTGAATCAACGCAGAAATGCCTATTGACTGAACATGAACTCACCTTGCAGAAGACTGTAAAATTGCATTCTCCATGGAACGTGCCATTCAAGACATGCAAGAGATCGGGGTCAGCGTGCATAAAGTATCCCCACAACCTGCCCGTGGGGTACCGGGGAGACAGGAATGTTACTGGTGTGGGAAGCAGGGTCACCTCACATCAGGGTACTGGTGTAAAGAACTACTGTGTCAACAATGTGGTAAGAGAGGGCACATTGAAGGTGCCTGCAAAAAAAGGAAGGATGAGCCAAACAGTCCACCAAACCAACAGCCCATTTTTCTCGGGTCTGCCTCTTCTAAGAGGGAAATTCTGCATGCATAGAGCAGAATACAGTTGATCATAATGACACCCAATTGGAAGATGAAGATTCCCTCCATGTTTTATCTATAACAGCTGGCCCACATAAATTCTGGGTGACAATTGCATTGGAAGGCAAACCTGTACGAATGCAACTGGACACTGGCACAGCTGTTTCATTAGTTTCTAACATTGTGTATGAGAAGGACTTTAGACATCTGCCACTTAAGCCGACAGTAGTTGTTTTGAAGACATATACTCCTTACACAGCTCTGAATATGCTGCCTCTCATTATTGGACTATAATTTCCCCTAAAACTCTACAATTTGTTCTTCCATTAATTTCTTGTAAACATTTAAGAGTCATTACAGCGTTAGGAAAATGAGCTTGAATGCTTTATGGCTGATGCATTACTGTGGAATTGTTACTCCAGTCAAAAGTTTATAGTGCAGTTGTTAATGCAGCAGTCGCCGACCTTCAAATCTCAGGTTGAGCTTGCTAGTTTTGTTTCTAGAAAAACAGGCACAAACAAAACAGAAAAAAAAAAAACCTGTTACTTGCAATCTGAGCACATGTGATCTGTAGGTCATTGGGAGAAAAATGAACCTAGACACAACAATGCCATTTTTACAGAATTGTTCAGCACAAATGCAGTTTCAAATTAGAGGAGTTTCATATTTATAGAGATCGAAAGGGATACAGTAGATGAAGGGATACAGACACGTGAATTAAAAATCTGCAGTGACTATATTTCATCTGGAAGGTCACAGTAATTTTATTTATTTGTTTGTTTGTTTTAGTTCTCTTACCTGGCAAAAATCTCTGTAAATAACAACTTGGGCTGCCATCAAAGTGTCAGCACTTAGCTGTTTCAGTGCCTTCATATTCAATGTCCTTTACTTAGAAATATCACACTTTCTGTTTCTCTTCCCAACTTGTGGGAGTAATATATGTGTTGTTTATTTTTTGGGAGGAAAGGGGTGTACATCAAGTTAAGTCAGAGATATGGGTTTTACAATATTTTTTGAAGCAGTGAGGCCTTGGGATGAATGAGGGTCATCCTACTGATGCAAAGGCAAAATAGAGACTAGGAACAACACTTCTGACAAAGAATGTAGACTGTCTCCAGCACCTGTTTAAAAGGCTGACTTCAGTATTCTTCATACACTGCCACCTAGGGAGTAAACATTATAAAACAGTTTAAACTTTCCCATATCTTCTTTTTCTTTTCCTGCATTTTAACTATTTTAAACATAGAAAACTATTTTCCATCCAACATTTACTTTCATTATATATTCATCTGTTACTCAACCCTAAATTGTGTGTGTATATATATATATATATATATATATATATATATATATATATATATATAAATGATATGGCCGGAACAAGTTACAACTTGTTGACTTAGGCTATTTTTTATTTGCAATAGAGAGACAAGGTGGATGAGGTTATATCCTTTATTGGACCAATTCCTAGTGGTGATAATGACAATGTTGGTTCAATAAAAGATATTATCCCATGACCCGTGTCTCTCTAATATCCTGGGAGAGACACCACTGCAATTTATGCTGCATACTTTTATTTGCGACATCCGTCTCAGGCAAGTTTGGAATAGGTGAATCTTCTCTTCATTCTCCACTGGCAATCTGGAGAGTTTCCTCAGCTGATTGATTGTTCAGTCTCTGCAACAGACTGAAGATTTTGATGGTTTTTACTGAACTCTCCAATGTCTATCCTCATCTGACAATACATTCCTTTTCTTTAAAACAGCTTCATTTCCCCATTCTTCTCCTTCATTTCAGATCAAGCAAATCTCTGAGTGAAGTTGGTTATAAAAGTGTTCATACTGAACAGATCAGTCTTATGGGGTCTACAGAAGTCTCATAAGATTCACAGGTAAAGTTTGATGAGCTTTTATCATATGTATTGGCTTTTAATTGTTTTAATAGATTTTATCTATGTGTTCACTTTAAGCATAAATGTATTTGCTTATAAAGTTGTGTGGTGACAGATAATAGGGGCAATTGCCTGGCCATAGCCTTCAGAGAGAAAGCTAAATGCTAGCCTTTTAAGCAGTTGTATGTGTTGGGGATATCACAGTGTAGGAAGGGAACTCAGCAGCCTGGAAAAAAAACTAGTCACGAGGGAGAGATGTGTGTCTCCACCCAAAAGAAATGATAAGTGAAGGAGCAGGCATCCTGGACTGGATGTCCTTTCTGGAGCACAAAGGGAAATACACATACTACTGAAATACATTTTTTACAGTTTTGAAGGCAGTTTCCTGTTTTTGCAATCAGAGTCATGATGAGTTAGATCTTAATATTTCATTGTGTTTTGTCACTGTAGAAAAGTCTTTAAAGTATCATCCAATATAATTTATGATTCATAGGATGCCTCTAAGTTCTAGTACATTTGTTGTTGCATTCAATTCTCTAATTGTTTTTACTTTCTCAGGGCTCGGACTAGTTCCATCTTTGTATATCAGCTGTCCCAAAAAATCAATCTAGAGTAGCTGGAAAACACATTTTTTTTTATTTAGCTTGAGTCCAGACTCATCAATTGAGTTCAGAACTTCATTTGAGTGTTTTGTCACATTATTCCATTGATGACCCATATACTAAAATGCCACCTGGAAAAATGACAATCCTCCCCCTTTTTTTTAGCAGCTCTGAGATCTTTCTGTGAACATTTTTAGGAGTGCTAGTAATCCTGCTGCAAGGCAAACTTTGAAAGCAAAATCTCCTAAACTGGGTGATGAATGTAGTCAGTTTATCATTCTCTTCTACTAAAGGAATTTACCAGAAATCCCTGAGGTATCTATTTTAGAGAAACAGTAGCTCCTGTTACTTTATGGAGGAAATTTTCCACTGTTTGGTCAATTTTGCCATTTTTCCCCCATTTTCTTTAACTCATTCTCTACTTTAATAGGGTGGGAATCAAGTGAGGTGCGTGGATACTATCTGGTTATGTATTGTCTCTTTAAAATTATTTCTACTGGATCTCATGGTAAAAATCCAGTATCACCAAATGTTCATCAGTTTCTTCCATCTTGCTCACTAGAACCATCACAACAACCACACTGTGACTGAGATTGTCAGCTTCTGATCCTCTAATCACATACATTTTAAAATTAAATCTTTGTCTTTGTAT
Organism: Podocnemis expansa; assembly: GCA_007922195.1. Lineage (NCBI taxonomy): Eukaryota > Metazoa > Chordata > Testudines > Podocnemididae > Podocnemis > Podocnemis expansa. The sequence continues at coordinate 52,407,951 of ML681982.1, read as the reverse complement.
ATTGTTTCTGTAGAAAATTGTTCAATGCTGTTCATAACACCTCTGGAGCTATTTAGGACAGAAACTGCTGGTTTCAGCTCTGTGAGTATCCATCCTGATACACCTATTTATCTCTACATACAAATCTATTTTAAATATAACAGTCTTTATACAAATATTCAGTTCCGTCCTCCAGATTGGCTGTGGGTCATGTAACTGATCCCAGAAAAAATGGTTCTTGACTCTTAAAGGTCACTTCCCATAGTACTTTTGTGCAGCAGTCAGTGGCAAAATCTCCTGTTTTTGTGCATTTATGACATTTGGCTCCTTTTGCTGGGCAGTTCATAGAATCATAGGGTTGGAAGGGATCTCATGAGGTTGTCTAGTCAAACCCTCTGCTAAAAAAGCAGGACCACTCTCACTAAATTATTCCAGCCATGGTTTTGTCTAACCGAGCCTTAAATATCTCCAAAGATGGAGATTCCACCACTTCTCTAGATATCCCATTCCAGTGTTTCACCACTCTCCTAGTAAGAAAGTTTTTCCTAATACCCAACCTCGACATCTCCAGCTGCAACTTGAAACCATTGCTCCGTGTTCTGTCCTCTGTCACTACTGAGAACAGCCGAGCTCCATCCTCCTTGGAGCACTTCTTCAAGTAGTTCAAGGTTGCTATCAAATCCCCCCTCAGTCTTCTCTTCTTCAGGCTAAATAAGCCTAGTTCCTTCAGTCTTTCTTCATAGGTCTTGTGCTCCAACCCCTCGATCATTTTTGTTGCCCTCCTCTGGACTCTTTCTAATTTGTCTGCTTCCTTTATGGTAACCTGACCTACATTTTCTGCAGCTAGCTGAACAGTTTTATTGTTTGCTTGTGTCTTACCCCGCATCATCTTTGAAAAGTGATTACAGTTGCTTTTGTAGTTGTGGCATATCTGCTATCCTGGCTTTACTTGAAAATCACTTCCAGTAGGTTTCTTTCAGTTGGTCACGGGTATCTATTTTGTTTTTTAATCATTTATAACAATCTTACCACTTCTATTGCCCAGTGAAGGACTAAATCTCTATATTCAGTTTCTCCAACAATCCTTGGAAATGTCAGTCATTAATCTGTTTCTTATGTCCTGCTCCTTGTTGTCTTCAAAAACATCAGTTTTCTGCCATCTCATACAAGCCTCTAATAAAGGATTCCAGAGTCTTCAGATTTTTTCACATGACACTAGAAACACACTTGCTCAAAACCCACATTATACAGAGGTATAAAATGCTCATCAGATTTAGCCTGCACCACAATATAATTGTTCTCCTCTCCAGTGGATTTGAAGATATGTTCAGCTTCCCTGCACATGGCATAGACCAGGGACTAACCAGCACTTCCCCATTTTCCTCCTGGAGCTTAATTGTGATGCAAAAACGTGCAAACTGCTCCTTCCAATCTGGCTGATCTGTCAAAGCTGAAGCTCTCTGGGGCATGGAACTTTAGCATTTTGATGAAATTTTGCAGTTTCTATTGTTTTTCTTATGACACCATGTCAGGTTAGTCACACAGAGACAGACAGAGGCTAAATGACAACAACTTTATTGTTAAAAAAAAAATTGTCTCTGATACTGAGTAAAGGATTTGCTGCAGTATGCTTCATACAGCACCACCTAGTGACTAAATGTTATTGTTCACTCTTACCTCTTTTGGCAGTAACTTCCATAGTCTGGGTTGAGCTGCTGTGAAATCAACCTTCCAAACTGGCATAATTATATTGTGATTTTCCAAAGAATGCCATCCCTGTTTATAAGTTTCTTTTGGATAAATAATGATGAGTATTCTGTAAGTAAATGTGAAATAGTCACTGTTTTGTTTTCAGTCCTGCTGCTTTAATTAGTTGCTTATAGGCTTCTTGAGCACCTAATGAAAATTCTGCATTTCATAACCTATTGTAAGTTTGCCCTTATTAAAGATATTATCCAGTGTCGTCTTATGTTGTTGTTGTTTCAGAAAATGAATGTAGTAATGAATAAAAGCATCTTTATCAGTTCATAGTCCTTTCAATGTCTCTAACACTTTCTGCTTCAATTTCTATTCAATTTCCATTTCTATTCAGCTAGCTAATAATTGCCTTTTGTTAAGCATGAATGTATTTTCAATCTATACTCAGCCAGACAGATTACTTATTTTTATGTTAATTTGCATGTAAAGCAGCCCAAGAGTTTTGAAAATTCCCTTTTAAAGAAAATGGGACCGTAAGTACATGTTGCATTCTGCACAGAGGAATGTATGGATAGAGAAACACTTGCTTGAGGAACAGAAAAGAACTTTGTTGCAATAAAGCCAAACAGTCACTTACAGTTATTCCTGTAATGTTAATCCTGAATGCCCCTGGATATGCTTTTCTTTCTGTTCAAAATACTTTTGAACCTTGATTTGCTATGCATCTTCTTAAATTAGGCTGCATTCACAGTGTGCCTAATTAAAGGAAAAAAATCCCAGTTGTTTGAAGGATCCAGTTGTCTCCCTAAATCCTCACCATTTCCATTAATTCCTTGCCTGGATCAGGTTTCCTGGGCCACCCTCTCCTACTTCCCTGTATGGAGCTATTTGTCTGTAGGAAAGAAATCACAACGAACAGCTCATGACATGAAACAAAACTTCCTGTTGGGACTATTTACCTAAAAAGCCTTTCAATATACTATAGTTATGAAGCTGATAGAAAAATAGCTCTGGTTAAGAGGCACTAATTAAAACTGTGTGCAGGGATAGATTGGTTTTCTCCTAACAACTCTGCATTCATGTGTGGAAAAAAAGACTTCAGTTGCAGATGTAACTGGACAGTACTAATGCAAATTGGGCACCTGGAAAATGAGGAACACACAATTAGTTACCACTTGCGAAAAGTTTGGTTTAAGTGATTTGCACCACATCACTGTATCTCTGTGGTAGAGTGAGGAGTAAAATTCAATTCTTCAGTACAGCATTCAACTGCCTTAACTGCCTCCTTTCTGTTTCTGCAATCCCCTGCCTCAGTCACTATGCACTTTCTAGTTTATAGAAAAATGAATGAGATTTCCAATAGCCAATGGTCTTTTTTTTTTTTTTCACTGTATCATTCCATCTGGAGTGCATCAGGACTGTGGATGCCAACTTTAAGGCAAGTTCCAAACAGGTAGCCATGTTAGTCTAGTTCAGCAAAATAAGCATGGAGTCCTGTGGCTCAAGACTAACAAATTTACTTTATCACATGAGCTCTTGTGGGAGAAAATCCCACTTCATCAGATGCTTTGAAGATAAGGGAACAACAGACTGTCAAGAAGCAGGGCACAAACTCCACATCTCTTTTATGTTCTGTAATTAGAGTTCACCAATCAGCTATCAAGTGAGAACTTCTAAATGCTGTCACAGCCTTATCATGGAGTCACTTCTGTCTTTTCTTAGTTCTAGTATCTTTGACCCACCAGTCCCAGTTGTGTTACATCACTTTGTCTAAACTAAGTGTTCTACTGCAGGCAAACTGCACCCCATCTTCTTTCCCTCAGGACTCCCAATCTGCTTTGCTTTGCCTAGCCAGTCCCAAGTTTCTTTCCCCATTTCCAGTCCCAATCTTGCATCATTCCTTGTCCCAGTGTACCCCTGTGCCTCCCTTTTGGTTTATATTTTGTCCCCTATGAACTGAAATCAGATGTTTTTCTCCTCCATGCTTCCTGGATGCTGGCAGGGAGGAACACTGAGAGCACAAGAGAGACTCCCTGGTTTCAGTTCCAGTGCCTGGCTAGATTAAACACTGCTAGTTTGCCTAACTTTTTTGCATATTACTTAATTCATCATCTAAATTTAGGCTAGTTATTAACAAAAACCACCTGAAATAATAATTACATCAAACAAATTTCACTTGGCAAAATTGCAAATTCTTCTTCCCTCTATCTTTATGTAACCTTTCATATATGTCACACCCAGACAGTATATCAAGAAAGTCAGTAATTAAATGAATTTGGTTGTCATTCTCTCACTTTTAGACAATATATCACAGGTCAAACAATGACATTTTTTAAATGTATCTCTGAGGATTTACCCAATAATCTTAAATGGCAAAAAATCCATCTTCCTCCCACAGTGGACATGGACACACAAGAAAGAACGAAAATAAATGACTTAGATAAATGTAATCTTTTTTCCTTTTTATTCCCAGAACTCCATAAACAATTCAGATCTACAGTGGTAATTTTCAAAAGGCATGCAGTTTTGTAGCTGCTTGAGTGAGCTAATTATTGATAGCATTGTGTATATGTAAGTGGATTAACCCTACACAGCACCAGTGAGCAAAGAGTTATCTCTACTATATGCAGTTGTAGCTCTGCAGATGCTGTCAGTAATTCACTAATTAAGAGAAGAGTTCTTTGAGAGATATTAACAAACATAATTGGCAGCAAGCACCAAAGCTTCATAGACAGAGAGATAAACCAACTGTAGAGAGTGTGCAAACCTGTGTAGTCTGTGTAGGAACATTACACTGAACACTTACATTTATCAGTATATTTGTGTTTTGGCATAAAGAAAGTACCATACATCATGGACAAAGGGCTCAAGCTTTGCAATGCTGATCCCTATGGTTCCTAAAAAAATCATAGGAAAAACATTGATTCCCAAAAACAGTGTAGATGTCCAGATTCCCTAAACTATGAATGGAGATCAAATGAAGTTGACAACAAGAGGGTTTGCTGAATCTTGCTTGTCCCTCAGAGATAGATGCCTAAAATCAAGGCTACAAGCTTGCAATCCACACACAGGAGCCCTCTACTTCAGTCAGGTAGCTTTGATACCTAAGTTCTATCACTTCTCCCAGAAGCCTTGAAGTTGGTTGCAGTTTGCTTCTGGGACAACTGATAGAATTTGTACATTTAAGCACTGACAGAATCCATTAATCAGATACTTACATATCCATATATGACCATCTGGACCCCAAGTTGGCTGCTTCTGCAACCAACTGCAAGTGCAATATTAAAGGGCATTTTAAGCATCTTCAAAAATTTGGGGTGTATTCTGTGAATAAACATAGGTACCAAAACTTAAGAGCGAAGCATGTACATCCCTGCATGTGTCATTGCTGCAACCCAAGAAGTCCCACTTGACTATCACCTAACACTGTAAGCACCTAAATTCAGTTGGTGCCTAGCTTCCCACCTTAAACAGCTCCAGAGGCCAAACCCCACAAACCAAAGTCACCTGATGTGAACTAGCACTGGTCATTTAATTGCAGTGTAGACATATCTTTACAGTATAGCACATATGATCCTCAAACTTGCCTTTATCTTTAAGTCTCAATGAAATGGTAAAAGACGAACCAAATCAAAATAAAATAAAATAAAATAAAATAAATAAATTGGTTTGATAGATGTCACATTACCATTATTAAGCTAAATCACTTTGCATAAAGACTTCTGAGTAAGTTAACCATCTTGATTTAAAGTTTGGTTCTACCCGGAAAAAAAAAGATTATGTAAAAATAGCCCTTCCTATTCAACAGCATTGTTACCAGAGTGCATTTAAGGTATATCTACTAGTGTCAGCTACACAAATACCTTTATATTGGATGTTGCTTTTAGTAAGTACTGCATTGGCAATGTTTCTAAGAGAAAGTGACCTGGATTCTTTCTTTTGCATCATCAACAGGATCGTTTAATGATTGCCAATTAGAGGGCAAATCAATAACACCCATGAGACTTCATTAATAGCCATAGGATTGCACAAGTGTCACTGACTGCCTGTAGAGATTTTTACTATTGATGATATGTAAGATTAAAGGGCCCAGCATGATTTTCAGACCTCAGGCTAAGTTTGCAGAGATGTCAGTTAGAAAAGGGTATTTTTTTTGTTTGGTTGTTGTTTTTTTGGGGTTTTTTTTTTTTTTTTGGTTTTTTTGTTTTTTGTTTTTTGGGGTTTTTTTGGGTTTTTTTTTACTTTTAAAACTGATTACTTTTGAAAAGGAAATTAAGACAATTACAATATAGCACAAAATATTCACTTAGAAAAGTAAAAATGTAAATTTCACTTCCCATCCTTTAGTTTTTTACAATTAAATCAAATGGCATTACAGAACTAGAGAGGCTTCTAACATGGATGTCAGAAGTCAAGTAGTAAAAAAGATATTTCATACAGGAAAGGGAAACTACATGTAATGACATCAGGATTTCTTATGCTATTTTTAAAAATGCATCATGGCCTCCTTAATGTCCATATCCAGATTAAGGACAGATTCAATGTTTAAAGTCTTGCATGAGAAATATGCATATTAACCCATATCAAGTTTAATTGCCTATTTACTTTAAAAATAAAAGACTGACCTAAGCCTGGATAAATTTGAATCTGTTTCTCAGAGGAGCTCAAATATTTCAAGGCTAAGTTTTACATCACTAAGATTTTCCCTTCAGTGTTGTTCCAAAAGAGTCATAGCCAATTATTGTTTTTGCTTTTCCTCTCTATGGTTATATCTACACTAGCAAATTAGTTTGAATGAAGGAGCCTTAATCTGAAGTAATTTGAACCCTGTCTACACTAGGCTTTGCCTATTTTGAAGTAAAAAAAAATACATTTTTGAAGTTTTTATTTCAAACTAGTTAGTTTGGCTGGTTAGTTTGAACTAACTGCTTAGTTTGAACTACTTTGCATATTTAATTTAAACTCGCCCAATGTAGACATGCTAGTTTGAACTAAGTAAATTTGAATTAACAGTTAGTTTGAACTAACTGCAATTTTTTTTTTAGTTCAAACTAACTTTTAGTTTGAATTAGCCGCATTTTTTAGTTCAAACTAAAAAGTTAGTTTGAACTAAAAAAAGTGTGGTTAGTTCAAACGAAGAAGTTAGTTCAAAACAAAAATATGTGATTAGTTTGAACTACCTTCGAACTACTTAGTTCAGACTAAGCAAATCCAAACTAAGGTTTTAGGGTAGATATAACCTATGAGTAAAAAGAGGGATCTCTGCCAAACACCCCCCCACACCCTAATTTCTCCTCAATGTACATAATCTGAGACTATTCTTCCCCACCTCAGGCACTATGGAAGGAATGGAAGGCAGTATACAAGAAGGGAAATTTATACTCTTCTATGTAATGACATTTTCTATTCATCTGAACTGGAGTGTGTACTAATTTCTGTAAGTAGCAATTAGTTTTGGTTAGAAATTCTTCATTTGTTTTAAAAAAAATTCCGTGGGAAAATTTAAATTTTGATTTTTTTTTTAAATAAATTCTCTAGACAAAACCAAATTAATTATTTTAAGTTGAAACAACTCAAATTAAAACACTGTTTTGATAAAAGAACTTGGACCATTTACTTCTGGACTTCAATGTAATTTATTTATTTATCTATATATCTATTTATTTATTATTTATTTACATAATGTATATTTTCCTGAACTATCACAGAGCATAAAGGGAGTTTAGTTCCTCTTTTTCGCATTCTCTTCTATGGGTTGTGCTCCCTGACTGGATTATATATTCCATGATGCAATATTGTTGCCTCTCTGGTTGTATCGCTGAAGCATATTATGGGAACCTTATAATATTGATGCTTTGGGGGTGGCATAATGTAGTTGGGGAGCTTGACCAAAGAACAGAATGGGCCTATAAGGTGCTTGTACTGCACTTCTCATGACACATTGCTCAGAAGATCAGATGGACATGGATTAACGTTGAATCAAGTTAAAATAAAACAATTCTATTTCACTCAACACATTAAACAAAACTAAACATTTTGATTTTGAGACTGTCAAAAATGTTTTGTTTCAATCCAAAGTGTCAAAATGGAATGCTTCAACAGGTTTCAATTTTTAAAAACAATTCACTTTCTTTTATGCAAAATTTTAATAGTTTCACTTTTCCATCCTATTTTAGAGCAAAACTCATTTCTAAATATTGGAATTTCCCCTGGAATGTAAATTTTGATTTTCAACTAGTTCTAATATTTCTGTGTTTTGAAATGTTACAGATATATGAAAACAGAGGGCTATAATGGAAACTGATTTTCATCTTTATTAGTGGATCTTATATAAAGTGTCTATAACTAAATTAAACTATACAAATATAATGGTCTTTCAGTTTGTGTGTGCATGTGTGAATGAGTGTTTGAGTGTGTTCAGAGGGGACAAAAAACAAGCAGATAATACATCTTTTCTGTGACTACAGCTATAGCTTTTCTATGACTTTATCTGCTTTGTATGACTGTTTCATCTTCATCTTTTTCATCATGGAAAACATAATACAGATAGTTTTTGATATAACCAGAATTTGATGAATATTATGAGATTTTTCAATCACATAGAGTCACAACTGTAATGGTTATTGAGAATTTTATATCCATTGAGCTAAGGATCAGTTTATAAAACCAGGAATTAATTTAGCTTTTTGATACCTGGCTATAACAGATTCTGCCTTGCCATTACCTGTGAAAAAGAGTCTGTAGGAGGGATAAGGTTATTACCAATCATTCAAATAAATGTTTCTACCAGTATGCTAAACCTTTAATTTTGGTTAGCACATTTTGAAAAATTATCCCCAAATATTTTTAGGTTGTATATTTCACATCAGTTCCTATAACTGTACAATTCAATAATTTTGGATAGTGCATTTCAGAAAATTATCACCAAATATTTTGTACAGTTTGTATATTTTATACAGTTAAATAATCAGAGAGATTAACATGTGAAGTCAAGGAAGAAATACTTTAACAAGACATTTGAAAAGCAACAGAGTTAGGCTGATGAAAAGCCATAGAGGAACATTTTTCCAGAAGGAAGTGGTAGCCCTTGCACTAAAAAGTTTTAGTGAACAGATTAAGGGTAGGCCAGAAAGATTTAAGAAGAAGAATCATAGAAGCTGGAAGGGACCTTGAGAGGCGAGAGGTCATTGGAGCAGTGGCCTGCACTCATGGGAAGACCGAGTACCATCTTAAACCATCCCTGACAGGTGTTTGTCTAACCTGCTCTTAAAAATTTCCAGTGATGAAGATTTCACAACCTCCCTAAACAACTTATTTCAGTGGTTAATCACCCTGACAGTTAGGAATTTTTTCCCAATTTCCAACTTAAACCTTTCGTGCTGTAATTTAAACTCATTACCTCCTGTCCTATCATCAGCAGTTAATAAGAATAATTTGTCTACCTCTCATAACAACGTTTTAGGCTCTTGAAAAGTGATATCATGTCTCCTGTTAGTCTCCTCTTTTTCAGACTAAACAAACCCAGTTCTTTCAATCTTCCTTCATAAGTCAAGTGTTCCAGACCTTTAATCATTTTTGCTCACATTTTCTGGACATTCTCTATATCTACACTGAGCATTTCAATTTGAATTACTGAATTCGAATTGACCAATTTGAAGCTAATTCGAATTCAGTCAATTCAAATTGACGTGGCCACACTAGAAAATGCAATTCAAATTGGCATGTCCATGAACAGGACTTGCTAGTTCGAATTCAGTGGGGGGGGGTGCTATTGTATAGGGAAAAATCAAGCTGTGGCTAATTCAAACTAACAGTGAATTCGAATTGACATGGCCACACTATGTCAATTCGAATTACTCACTTCGAATTGACCCTGACTTCAATGGAAAAGCAGGTTTGACCAATTCAAACTCTGCTTTCCTCAATTCGAACTGAAGAGTGCCTTATTTCGAATTGAGTAAAGCAGGCATGTCCATGCACTTATTTGAATTTGAATTGATGACAATCAATTTGAATTCACATGTAAATGTAGACATAGCCTAATTTGTCCACATCTTTTCTGAAATAAGGTGCCTAGAACTGGACACAATACTCCAACTGAGGCCTAATCAACATGAAATAGAATGGAAAGATTACTTCTCATGTCTTACTTACAACACTTCTGTAAATACATCCCAGAATGGTGTTTGCCTTTTTTTTTCTTTCTTTTTTTGCAACAGTGTTATACTGTTGACACATATTTAACTTTTGGTCTTCTATGACATACAGATCCCATTCCATAGTACGCCTTCAAAGCCAGTCATTTTCCCATTTTGTATGTGAGCAATTTATGGTTCTTTTTTAGATGGAATACTTTGCATTTGTTTTTATCAAATTTCATCCGATTAACCTCAGACAATTTTACCAATTCATCAAAATCATTCTGAAGTGTAATCCTATCCTCCAAAGCACTTGCAAGCCCTCCAGGCTTGGTATCATCCACAGAGTTGATATGTGTACTCTCTTCGCCATCATCTAATCAGTAATGAAAATATTGAACAGAACCAAACCCAGAACCACTCCCTGTGGTACCCCACTTGTTATCTCCTTCTGCATGACTGTGAACTGTTGATAACTACTCTCTGGGGGTGGTTATCCAACCAATTATGCAAACATTTTATAGTAGCTCCATCTGGTTTGTGCTTCCCTAGTTTATTAATGAGAAGGCGATGTGAGTCCAAATCAAAAGCATCATTAAAGTCTAGATATACGACATCTACTGCTTCTCTTCTATCTACGAGGCTTGATAACCTGCATAGAAAGATATCAGGTTGGTTTGACATGATTTGTACTTGAGAAATCTATGTTGACTATCACTTAACACTTTAGTCTCTTCTATATGTTTGCTAATTGATTCCTTAATTATTTGTTTCACTATTTTTCCTGGTGCAGACATTAAAATGAGTGGTCTGTAATTCCATGGGTTGTCCTTATTTCTCTTTTTATAGATGTGCACTATATTTGCTCTTTTCCAGTCTTCTAGGATTTCTCTTGTCTTCCATGATTTTTCAAAGATAATAGCCAGTGGCTCAGATATCTCCTGAGTCAGCTCCTTGAGTATTCTAGGATGTATATCATCAGGCCTTGGTAACTTGAGGATATCTAACTTGTCTAAGCAATTTTTAATTTGTTCTTTCCCTATTTTTGTTCCTGACCCTATCCCATTTTTACTGTCTTTCTCTACATCAGGCATCCAATCACCATCAACCTCCTCAGTGAATACTGAAACAAAGAAATCATTTAGCTCCTCCATCATTTCTAAATTTTCAGTTATTGTTTTTCTCTCTTTGCTGAGTATTAGTCCTATACTGTCCTTGGTTTTCTTCTTATTTATAAAGTATTTGAAAAATATTTTCTTGTTACCCTTTATGCCTTCAGCTAGTTTGATCTCAGTTTGTCTCTTGGCCTTTATCTGATTTTTCTCCTATATAATTATGTTGTTTATTGTGTTCCTTCATAATCTGACCATGTTTCCACTTTCTGTAGGACTCATTCTTTATTTTCAGATTATTGAAAATCAGGTTAAGAAAAGGTGGTCTCTTGCCATATTTTCTTGGCTTCCTATATATTGGAATAGTCTGTACTTGTGCCCCTAATAATGTCTCTTTAAAAAATGTGAAAGGTGAATTTTCCCACTTAGATCTTGCTGTGACTAAACTCCAGCCTGAGTGATGGAATGTAATCTGCTGGGCCCCTAGATCAGAGAACAATTATGTGATGTTATCTTTCAGGGTCAGAAAACCGCGGACAATAACAGTTTTCTAAGGGTATGTCCACACAAATCTTTTATTTTGAAACAACACTGGTTGTTTTGAAATAAAAAACTGAATGTCCACATGACGTTTTCTTATTTTGAAATGACAGGCTCTGTCATTTCAAAATAAGAACAGTCATTTCGAAACAGCTTAAACCCCATTCTTTCGAAACGGCTGCTATTTCAAAATGGTTATTTCGAAATAAGGCCATTTTGACATGTTGTTTCGAAACAACACCATTGTTTTGAAACAACTGTTTCAAAACAACAGCTATGTCTACACGGCACTTTTATTTTGAAATAACACTCGTTATTTCGAAATAAAAGAAATTTAGTCTACATGACGTTTTCTTATTTCGAAAGGACAGATCCTGTCCTTTCGAAATAAGAATCGTCCTTTCGAAACAGTTAAACCTGGATTTTTTCGAAATGGCTGTTATTTCGAAATGGTCATTTCGAAATAATGCCATTTGGACCTGTTGTTTCGGAAAAAATGGATTCCGAAACAACAGGATTTGAAATTCCTGGATGATCCTTCCCCTCAGCACCCTGTCCAGGGTGCTGAGGGGGGAGAAGCCGCAGGGCATGGGGGGCTGCCCCTAAGACCAGTGGGGAGCCCTGCAGAGGGGTGCCGATGCGCCGCTCTCCCCGCCGCTGGGGCTGCTCAGAAGCCCTGGGCAGGGTGCCGGGGCTCCCCGTTCTCCCCGCTGCCCGGGCTGCTGCCAAACCCCACAGTGGGGTCCGGGGGCGCCCGCCTCTCCCTGCTGCCAGGGCTGGTGGCAAACCCCGGGGCAGGGTGCCGGGGCCGCGGCTTTTCCCCACCACAGGGGCTGCAGCCACGGGGAGCCGGTCCCGACCCGGCTCCCCAGCGACTGAGCGGCCGCTGCCATGGGGAGCC
>ML681982.1:52320826-52390583 GCA_007922195.1 Podocnemis expansa | reverse complement strand
GACCTTGTGGGGTCCCTTCCAACCCTATGATTCTATGATTCTATGGAGTTTTTAAGAAAGACTGCTGGATCAAGTCCTAGGAGAGATTTTACCGAGTCGAGGAATTCACTTCTTTATATATATATATGACTGGAGCCTGGGGAGCTGGATTTAGGGAGGCAAAAGAGAAAAGACCTGATGACTTTAGGTGAAATTCTACTTGTTGTACACATATTAATAATCATATTAAAGGCAATTGAGTTATGCTGGTGGGTAGCTTGATCTGATTTACCCTATATCTAAAATTAAAATCAACATATATCAGTATTATGTAATCACATGCTGAAATTAATAAATCAGTTTTCATCTAAAGTTTACCTATTTAACAATAAACTCCTTCCTATTTACCATAAATAATTTCTGAAACTGCATATTAGATTTATAAAAAGCAATCCCTCAGTAAAATCTAGTTACAAAAAAATCCCACTTTTTATCAGCTTACTAGCGTGAATTAATATGATTTGGGGATGATATATCAAGATTAATATATTTCTAAGGATGGAAATTACTTATGACAGCATGTTTCACGCTAGGAAAAAAAGGTCTTTTTTAATAATCTCTTTCGCAGGTCTTGGGCTATACATTGGCCAAATGTTCAGACATCCACATATTTTTATGCTGATTTGTCAATGTGATTTTTATACTATTTGATAACTACTATAGAATCCATGTATTTCTTTTGTGTAGTAAGTAATAAATGGACTGACAGAATGGACCATCTGGATTAAGAGACACATAACCTGACAGAATAAATCAGACAGAGATTAATGGCAAAATTCCAAAACCATCAGCTTCTTGAGTATGATTTGCTAACACGTTCTATACTCTTTATACGTACAAAAAAGAGACTGCATGCACAGTGCACACCAAAATGGCTCTGCATTATAATAACTTTGTTTAATCACCATGAAACCCTGCTACATTTGTCAGCACTCAAGTATAACATGAAAGGCTTTCAATTTGTAAGACTTCCTACTATTTTCCCTCTATTTTGTGATATTTGGACTATTTTCCACCTTGTAGTATTTGGAGCTTGGGCTGCTTTTCCCTCAGTACTAATGCTATACATTTTCAAGTTCATTTGCTGGAGACACTGACAGACTGAACAAATTCTTTAGGTGCTAAGTCATTTAGGAACTATGGAACAACTTGCATTGATTTGAAAGAGCTTTGAATCAAACATGATAATCCCCTTCCAAACTAGCATATTTGCCAATGTTACATTTTCCCATGCATTGTCCAGTATAATTTTAGGACCTTTTACTACTTTCTTGGAATATTCTGTCATAGCCTAATATATCTGATTATCTGAAAGTTTTTTCACCCACTATCCAACTGAATATTTTCTTTATTTAGCTTTCCAGAAGATTAATAATCTCACTCTGCTATTTACAGTATGTCCTCTGAAATATGTACCCATTATTATAATTTGGAATTCTCTGCCCCTTATTCTTATGGACAATTTATACATATATATCCTTCTTAAAATTTCTCATAGGTCATTTCCTCCATACACATAATAATATATATATACTTTGAGGAACTATTTACAAGGTACTGATAGTTTTCTGATAATGAGGAGTCTAGCGCTGAATACAACGAGAGTCAGATGAAAAGGGAATAATATAGTATTTCTCTGATTTGTGATGTGCTGGTTATGAATACTGCATATATCTCAAAGTTGGACCCAAAGCTTATGTCCAAGATTATCCAAATACTGATTTTTCATAATTCAATTTATGCAAAATATGAAAATGCCTACCTCAGTTGAAAATGAGATTAATAAGAGTTTACCTATATTGACTTTTTTTATTTCTATTTTGCTTTACAAACAGTTAAGTTTAATTTATTATCCTCCATACTTTTATTTTGAGTTTCTGTAGGCCAAGGTATGTTCTTTCTATGTCCTCACTGTTATTTTCAATGCTTTCCAATATAGTATTCTATGAATTTCAGAGATTAACATGCTGTTTACTTCCTTTTATGGAGTAAAATCTTAAACAAAAAGGTCTCACTCTCATGTCTTTGCTACCCCACTAGAAATCTGCTTCAGGGTAGGTTAGCGTTGCTACACTAGAGGCCATGCTTTCATTTCTTCTAAGTAGAAAACAGAAAACTATTAAACCTATGCTCAGACACACATATTCTTGGAAGATTGACCATACACATGGCAGATTTCAGGGCAAGTGACCCAGGAGTCCACCTGGGTGCTGAGTTTGGGGAGGCACCACACTTAGAGTGCTGTTGGGGAAAATAGAATGTTTGGAGTAAATTGTATTTACAGGTATTCTTATATGAATTCCTTCTTCACTCACCTCCTAGATTGTTCGGGACTTGTGTAGAATCTTGTAATTTACAGATCCTAGCTAAAGATTTATCATCTTATATGAAAAGGATAAATCCTGCATGAAAATTATGCATGAAAGTCATGAAATAGGCTACAAATGCAATAAAAATAAGATACTAAAAATTTGACAAATGGGGAGGTCTCCCTGAAGATACTCCTCATCTGGGGTAACATTTGTTCTAGGACTGGTTCTGACCATAAACTACTATTCCGTGGATCCTCCTAATAAAACTGCAGAGAACTTGCCTAAACATCCTTGACAAAGTTGGCAGTACACTCAGTTGTCATTGGCTTCCTAGGTTTGGCTGTGCATTGCAAGTCTCTTCATATGGACTTTATGTCATAGCAGGCAATTTAATACTTATCCAACCAGCATTGGTTATTGAATGGATGTATGCTTGGGGAAAATCTCTAAGGCTGTGTTCACACAGCATTTTTGTTTTGAAACAACGAGGTTGTTTCTAAACAAAAAAAAAAAAACATGTTCACACGACGCACAGTTGTTTCAAAACAATGGGAACCCGTTGTTTCGAAACAAGGGTGTTGTTTCAAAACAAGTTAAACCCCATTTGGGGGGTGAAACAACCTTGTTTCGAAACCGTTGTTTCGAAACAATGTGTGTGAACATGTTGTTTTGGAACAAGGTGTTCCGAAACAACTTTTGAAGGGCTGCCCCCTCAGCACCCTGGCCAGGGAACCCTCAGCACCCTGGCCAGGGTGCTGAGGGGTGTCCCCTGGCTGGCAGAGTGGGGCTGCAGGCAGCCCCGGGGTTCAGTGCTGGGCTGCCCTGAACCCCGCTGGTGCCTGCAGCCCTCCTCTGCAGGCACCCGCGGGGATCAGCACTGGGCTGCACTGAACCTCACCAGTGCCTGCAGCCCCCTCCCCAAGCAAAATAGCATTTTCACATTGTGAACTTGCTATTTCATTTCCTGCCTTTTTCCTTATTTTGAAGTAACTTTTTGTTAATTCGGCATAAGTTATTTTGAATTAAAGTGTTATTTTGATATGAGTTGTTTCGAAACTACTTATATCAAAATAACCCCCTGTGTATGAACACAGCCTAATAGTTGAAGGTACCTGCTCAACAGCTCTGTTCCCTATATGCTCTCATTTACCTCCAAATGCATCAGTGTGCAAACCACACTAAGGGAACTCTCTAGATTGTGGGGAAAACACAGTGTCTATCATTTTATGCTCTCTGCCTCAGTTCAGAATAGGTTTTTCCTCCTACTAGACAACATTAAAGTGTGAAAGCATCTGGTCCAACAAATGTAAAAAGAACATTTACAAAATTACAAGCACAGATTTTCTTGCTAAGGCTAGAAATGATTTTTAATAGATATAAATATAGATTAATCATCTATATGCATCCATGCAGGACTTGGTCATCATACATTGTATTTGTGGTTTCATTCCCCTACTGGATCCCACGAAGCATCCTCCATGAATACATGATTCTGTGGAAGGGGAACAAACCTTAAAATCTATGAGATAGAAGGAAAATAGTGGGAGAGGCATAGACGAGATGCACATCATGCTTGAGGCTATTACTTTCTTCTTAGGTTTCTTCTGACCCATGGAAAATGGCAGGGAAAAAGGCCCTGGTAGCTGAGCTACAATGTGTCTAGGGAAATATTATTGTTAGTAATAATAATTTAGTAATAATAACCATTATAACTTATTCCTGAGGGATGTTGTTTCAAATTATGAAAGTTTTTATGGGTGTATCTTCCCCTGATGGCAAGTCAAAATGCATTTACAGTTATATGTTTTCAAATTCATCCATGATATAATTCAATAGAGTTGGGCCCGTTCATTACAGAAGTGAGTTTGGCCCAGTGTCTATATTCTCTTGGTAGGTGTCCTTACTAGTAATTTCACTAATCACAAAGAAGCTGCAATCAAATTATAGAGGTCTTGAGGGGGAGGGGGTTGGCAATATTAACAGCTCATAGTGTTTAGATAGTGCCTTTCATCTGAAAATATGTGTTCATAAGCACTTTTCTCTCTTTTTCACCATCTCATTTCACTTTTTGTACTTCAGAAGTACCTCTTTCTCTTCCAATTGGTTTCAACAATCTAGTCAGCAAAAGAAGCTTTTTTTCTTATGGACATGCCTTTATTTTTTTCTCTAAAATTTCCTATATTCTTTCTTTCACTCCACCCAAACCATTCTCTCTCCCTTGTTTGATCCCCATGTTTCTCTCCCTTTTCTGTCCTCTCTTTGCCTCCTCCAGTCTTATTTCAGCACCCAGATGCTCCCTAATATGCTGCACAATCTGAATGTGCAGCTTTACCTTCCAGTGTTATGTTTATGACAAGAATATAAAGTGATGCTGATGCCATTGTCCCATTTGTCCCAGTTTTGGTTTAATATTATATTGAGTTTTGCATGAGTTCAGCTTAGTGACTCAACTCATCAAATGCATAAATTAACAAATAGAATCATAGTTAGAAGGAACTTTATGATGTCGTCTAGTCCAACCCCCTGTTAAAAGCAGGACTACTGTCACTAAATCATCCCAGCCAGTGTTTTGTCTAACTGGGCCTTAAATGTTTCCAAAGATGGAGATTTCACCACCGCCCTAGGTAAACCATTCCAGTGCTTCACCATCCTCCTCCTGAGAAAGTTTTACTTAATCTCCAACCTCAACTGCCCCAGCTAAAACTGGAAACCACTGCTCCTTGTTCTGTCCTCTGTTACTACTGAGAACAGCCTAGCTCCCTCCTCTTTGGAGGACCCCTTCAAGTAGTTGAAGGTTGCTATCAAATCCTCCCTCAGTCTTCTCTTCTGCAGACTAAATAAGCTTTGCTCCTTCAGTCTCTCCTCATAAGTCATGTGCCCCTACCCCCTTATTATTTTCATTGCCATCTACTAGACTCTGTCTAATTTGTCTACATCCTTTCTGCAGTGTGGAGCCCAAAACTGGACACAATATTCCAGATGTAGCCTCACTAGCACTGAATAGAACTTGATCTGCTGGCAACACTCCTACTGATGCAGCCCACTATGCCATTGGCTTTTTTGGTACAGCTTCCCATCCACCATAACTCCCAGGTTCCTTGCTACAGTACTGCTACTTAGCTGATCAGTCCCCAGCCTGGCATAGTATATGGGAAATTTTTCCATCCTAAGTGCAGAACTTTGCACTTGTCTTTGTTGAACCTCATGAGATTTCATTTGGCCCAAAGCTCCAATTTGTCTAGATCTCCCTGAATTATATCCCTGCCCTCCAGTGTGTTTAACATTCTCCCCAGCTTGATGTCATTTGAGAATTTACTGAATGTGCAATCTATCCCATCATCCAGATCATTAATGAAGATGGTGAACAGAACCTGCCAACCACTGGGGCACTCCACTACTTACTGGTTGTCAGCTAGACATTAAGCCATTGATCCCTGCCTACTAAGCCAAATAATCTTTGTATAGACTGCAGCAAAATAAATCAATGTTTGAATGATGACAGAGATGAAGTTATTCTCCCATGTTCAGTACTGGTGCCTCCAACATAAAGTCGAGTTACATGGAGAAGTTGTTTCACTATTGTTGTTCATGAAGTATCTCTTTTGTGGATAAACAAAGGAGTTAGGTTAATAGTGCCATCAATTTGGCACTTTTAATCATCACTAAAAATTTTAACACATAACGTTTGAAAAGATTTAGTTAAAAGCATATCTGGTTTCTAAGTCTACTTGCATTGTCGTGTCCTTAATTTTAAATTTCCCTCTTTTTAATGCTTTGCAGAAATTTAGTGCTTTCTGAAAAGCAGAGACTAATATCACTGTTTAGAAAGGCATAGCAAAAGCTTTCCCAGTGTTCAATTTTGACCAGTACCATGCTTGCTATTTTAGTCCAAAATTTCCTCTCATGTAGCTACAGTCAATCAAAAAGTATTTTTGTGATGTGGAGAAGTATCTACAAGGGATCACAATGAGACTAAAAAACTCATCTCTACTTGCAAATGAAGCCTGCACTTGAACTCAGTTCTCCAGAGATGGAAGTTTTATTATTGTACTGTTTCACCAGGATCCCCATTTTTAATGAACAGAGCAATACCCATTTGTGTCCTTTATTTAGGCAGAAAAGTATAAACAACAAAACCAGAGGCATATTTCCATTGAATTTGTATTGCTCAAATCTGAACCCTAGTTTTAAGCCAAGAATGATGACATACTAATTTCTGCTTTGCTAGTACTTTGGACTGGTATAAGAGAAATCCTTCTAAAATGAATTAGAATGTAGTTTCCAATTATAATTTCTAAGGGTGAATATTGTTTCATGTTACAACAATGTATGTACAAGTCTTTTATTAGACATTTAATCTAGCTGAAGCCTACTGTTCCATCTGATCATTACCAGTTAAATAAAGGATGTGAATGTTGACATGATTACTTAATAAGCATTGTCTACTGTATGATGAGATGCCAACCTAGCAGTAGCAAATGACATGTAAAGATAATATTCAGATAATAGAATTGGGTTGTCTCACAAAACTCTGGCTGGCACTTGAAGTGAATAGGTTCTAAAACTCTAGAAAAGGCCAGAAGAAATATTGAGTTTACTCAATATAGGACTGCGTATTTTATAGCTTAGGAAGTGTTGCTGAGCTGAAATAGTCTGCAATGGAGTTTTATGGAATGATGAGTATACCAGTACAGGGAAAAAAAAAAACAAAAAAAAAAAACAAGGACTAGACTAAAACAGCTATCCCTTTGGAAATATACAAGTACAGTATTAGAGAAAATGCAAAGAACAATTAGCTGGGGTCTGTTGTGTTTTTGCAAACAGCAAATGTGCATAATCTGCAGTTTGCAGAAATTTAACAGTTTTAGCTTAAATTTTCAAAAATAAGTGACAGAAAAAAATATAATCATGGCAACAAATATATTGGTCTAGTAATGGGGTCAATCTTAGCCTCATATCTAAATGCATTGGAATTTGAATGGTGGGGACATTTACAACACTGATCCACTTCAGCATCCAGTTCCTGCAGCACAAGACTATCTCTAATGCAGAGTCCATAGTCCTTAAGAGATGAGTCATTTGAAATATTATAAAAATATTTCTTACCCTCCCCTCAGGAGATAGGAACCATAGGACCTGATTGTAGCATCTCTTATGTATCCTTTGAAGTGAACAAGGGCGAAAAAAGTCCCCACTCATTCCTTTGTGGTGGCTACCCATTGTGTATGCAGCAACATGGAGGGAAAACTAGCATCCTCTGGTATCTTTCTCACTCTCCCTCATTCATGACAGTAAGAAGTGGCAGGAAATCATCAGAGCAATGACTCTACATTCCTATTTACCAGAGACTATGTGCTGCACTGCATACAGAGCTCATGAACAGGAACAGAAAGAAACTGAGGTAGATTCTGAGTCACAACCTATTTCCCAGTTTGTACCAGTGGCAGTGCAAAAATGTACATGAGGCTTGTGACTAAGCTGCAGTTAACCCCATAATTTTATCTTGTATCAGGAGAAAGTTCTTTGTAGGGGATTATACATGATACCTGTACTACACTCACACAAAAGTGTATTTCACATCTGTGAGATGAAAAGTCTCAGCACTCTAGTGGGCTTGCTCTAAACAAGAAATTCTAAATCTCTAGAATCAAATTCAGCGCCCAAAGGAGACTGATAAGGAACTGGCCCACCTTCTAAACAGTGGAATATTTAAGGACCATCTATATTTATTTAGGAGGAAATATTAAAACATTTAAATATGTACACCTTGGTTACATTATGTGGACAATGTAAATGTACAGTAGGGAACAGTCCTCCATTAACAGCTAACAAGGATTCTCACATTCCAGGGTGGAATCCAGGTCTCTGAGAAGTCGTGCCATCACCTGCTCCAAACCTACAGCTCCAAGCCTGAGGTACTCATGATCAGTCAGACAACATGTAGGTCACACATTAAGTATCTGTGCATAATTGCAACCTGGTCCAATAGCTCAGACCTCAGCAGCCTGTGAACCACACATCATCCATATTTTGTCTTCCAGCAGCCTTAATAACTACCTGCAGGGTGACCCTGACACATCCCCAGTCCCAAATTATTCCTAAAAATATGTGTTCCGCACTGTCTAACACTTTTCTGGACAATTCAGATATTAGCAGTCCATTGCCTCTGTCAGGGGTGACTGTACAACAGTATGCTGCTTTAATTGGAGTTATCAAACAATTCAGCTTAAACAGAACACTGGATTAGTTTTGATTTAAAAAAAATAAAAAAGCAAGTTTATTCAGCTATAAAGAGAGATTTTAAGTGAGTACAAATATATAATTAATATCAGAAATAGTTATGAATAATAAAGATGCAGTGCTTTCTAACAACTAAGATTAAACAAGCTAGATATGATTCAAGGTAAAATCCTTAACAGACATTCCCAGCAAAGGGGTTGATCAAATTCTCAGGTCAGAACCCCTCTCAAAGTCTAAAGGTTAGTTTCTTTGCCTTCTTAGGTGAAAGAAAGAGTGAAATAGGGAGAGAAGAAAGAGTGATACCTGGGGTGTTTTCCTTCTCACTTTTATAGTCTACTTACCCTTTGAAATACAATTTTTTGGGGTTATCCCCAGATACATTTCCTTCTCACTGTGGGACCAGAGACCTGGAATCTTGTAATTGAAAAGGTCTCCATGTTGTTGTCTCCTCAAATGCATATTGACCTGATCTGTTCCTCTCCCCACCCACTTGGCTAAGAATGACCAGTTTCCTAGTGGGTGCTACTCAACTTTTCTGACTCCTGGTTAGAGGAATTAGTTTCATCTTTGCCTTTAAGAAAGATTCATTTGTCTGATAAAAGTATTTCAGTCCTAATTAATGTTTAAGTTGATAACTTTACACAAAATGTTACAACACACATTCCATCATGAAATGTGTCATTATTTTTCAAATGGTACATAACAAAGGAAATTTTGTATAAAAATTACTAAAATAGTGTGTAGGTGTCAGCATAGGATGGATTCAGTCACAAAAGAACAGCTAACAAGAAGATCAGAAAGGTGTGAAACTTAACAGAACATCATGTGTATAATTTGCTATGGTTTCAGTTCACCTGGGTTCAGCTCTCCACAATGAGTTTTATTCTGATTTTTGGATCAAATGATTGCAAACTTTCAAAATAAAAATCAATGAAACCTAATAAAGTTTACACACTTTTACTTTGGAATATGTAAAACTGCAAATTTCTGTAATTATAAATTGTTAGCTCAACCATAGCAGTGGTTCAACATAAATTGAACTCATAGTAAAGATTTTGATGAACATAATCTGAGTTTTCATTTGTCAATGAAATCTAAAGAACAATCAAGTGTTGAATTTCTTTCAGATTTGTTGAAAATATTGCTGGTTAGAACATTTGTAACAAAATTAAAATTAGTTGAAATATGCAGTTTTGTAAAAGGCAAAATGTTTTGCAGATGTTTACATCAAAACATTTTTTGGTTCCAGGATTGCCCGGTCATTACTGACTAAAACTCACACTCCATAGCCTGATGATTAGGTTCAAATCTCTTGTGATCTGAGATGAAAAACTCTGTTTTGAATCAAGCAGAGCGATGAACTGAACCTAGGTTTCCTATATCCCAGGCCAGTACTGTAACCACAAGGTAACAGCATGAGGGTCTTCCTCTCTCTGCAAGTAGATCCCTGGACACCCAAAATAATTCCTGCATAGAAAAACTCACATCTCAGTCTGACAATGGATATTTCAACATTGTTCTGTTTTGAGGGAAATGTGTCAAAGATTTTGTTTTGTACAATGCCAATTAAAATTGTCCAATGCCAATTAAAATTGCAAAGCTATAAGAATTGTCACAAAATGGAATTGTCACCTCCTGAACAGATCTATTGACAATGTTATGAATAGATCTCAAAATGACCTCATAAGTCTTTCTATCTCCTAGATCCGTGGTTGTCAAAGTTTGGGTTGTGACCCAGTAGTGAGTCGCAGACCCGCAGGTATTGGGTTGGAGGCAGGGGAGATGTGGGGGAAGGAGGGGAGGTGATCTGCAACTGGTTGTAACATAGTATCAGCCTTCAGAAGAGAGCATTGAGACAAATGCCAGAGTCATTAGGATTAACAATGAGGTGCTAATTGTTGTTCAAACAATCTCTATGCCTCTTTTCTGAATCAGTATCTCTTTAGGCTTCTCTCATTCATGTGAAAAGGACTGAGGTCATTGTCAAGCAACCTTTGTGTTTTTTTATCGAGACCCAATGAAGAAAAGAAAAAAAAAACTTTGAACACCCCTTTATTCCACCATTTCTGGGATCTGGGGATTGCTGTTATTTCTGCAAATTAGGACTTGTCTCTTTTTTCAGTGGGTTGAGAATTCCCTTGCTTGCAACAAAAGTTATAATTTGTAGATTTTAATAAAAACTCTTTCCAGAGATTTTTGACTGATAATTAAAAAGATAAGAGAAAATCAAACTGTTCTAGTAGGAGCCTGTATTAGAAAATGTGATATTTTTTCTACAATTAGAACGCCTAAGTAACAGAACAAAATCTGACTCAGGGATATATCTTCTGGAAGGAGAAGTTTAAGTTGTACACTGATCTGGCCTTGTAGGAGAATGACTTAACCTTACAGGGGAATAAGGTAGAGAGGTCTATAGTGCACTAAAGCTCACCACTGCCTCAAGTCTCACAGCAGTCCTGAGAGTCCTAGAACACTGCCATGCCCCACAGCAGAGTGAAACTGTAAAGCAACACAGGTTATAACAAGGTCCCATTCTGAAGGGGACTGGATAGCCCTGTTGTGTTGCTGCCTTGTGCATGCTGACAGTGACAAGGCTCACCAGACCAAGCAGAGAGGGCTAGCACCCCTTCAATTATAACGTTGTGGACAATTGTGTGTTCATGGAAACTCATGCAGACTCAAGGAGCAGAGCATGGTGAAAGTGAAACCCAGAGGGGCTGCTTCAGTTCCTGGGATTTGGCGGTGGGGAAGAGAGCAGGACTTTGGAAAGGCTCAGCAGCAGACAGAATCTTCCAGGATCTTTCTTACCAGCCTGGCATTGGCTCTCTTCTCCTTCCCCACTCTCAAAAGTTCCATCTCATTCCTCCACCCAGTCATACCCCCCATTTGCAGGGAGCTCCCGCACACACACCCCAGGCTACTACTTGCAATTTTGGAGGCTTCACATACTTCCTGATTTGAGACAGGAGTATGGCATGTGAGATCACTCTCTCCATGTTCCAGGTAGGTAATCTCAAATTAGATGTGTAGATTCCAGACATACAATAGAACCCTCAAGAGGAAGGATGAAAGCAATGAGGGATTCCCCCCCACCCCCCCCACAGCCTTGGTTACGGTTCAGTTTTCTGGCAGCAGCCGCTTTTTTTCAGTGGAGGCATGCCTCATGGCAGAGGGGTCCGGATCTGGGTCCCGAGGAAAAAAGTTTGACAACCACTGTCTTAGATCAATCGATCTGATCTTCTCATTTGCTGTGGGCTGCTGGAGCAGGGAGAGAGTGGAGAAATGTGGCTAACCTGTCCCCAAGCATACAGAAAAGAAAATGTTGACTCCTCTGTCACTACTTCCCTGTCACCACAAACATGAAAGAAGTCCCTCTGCTGCAACTCTGGGGGAGTCAAGGTTCAAGTGCTTAGGAAGTTTAGAGTGGAAAGAAGTAGAATATCTTCTCAGTACTTCCTGTGGGAGTAGATGGATTTCCCAATACAAGTATTCCGGGGTGGGGGTGGGACTTGAGGATCTGTCTCAAGCTTGGGAATTAGGCAACCAATTCCCATTGAAAATTCCAATTTAAAAGATTGAGATTTACTGAAATTGAGTTCATGAGAGGATTGATTAATTCTTTTAAAACAAAATGACATTTTGATTAGCAATATCTCATGCTATATATTGAAACTGATATTTTATAAGTTTATTACCTTAAATCATAGAATCATAGAATCATAGGGTTGGAAGGGACCCCACAAGGTCATCTAGTCCAACCCCCTGCCAAAAAAAGCAGGACCACTCCCATTAGATCATCCCAGTCAGTGTTTTGTCCAGCTGGGACTTGAACACCTCCAGAGATGGAGATTCCACCACCTCCCTAGGCAACTTATTCCAATGCTTCACCACTCGCCTAGTAAGGAAGTTTTTCCTAATATCCAGCCTGGACCACCCCAGCTGTAACTTGAAACCATTGCTTCTCGTTCTGCCCTCTGTTACTACCGAGAACAGTCGAGCTCCCTCCTCCTTGGAGCAACCCTTCAAGTAGTTGAAGGTTGCTATCAAATCCCCCCTCAGTCTTCTCTTCTGCAGGCTAAATAAGCCTAGTTCCTTCAGTCTTTCTTCATAGGGCTTGTGCTCCAGCCCTTTGATCATTTTGGTTGCCCTCCTCTGGACTCTCTCTAATTTGTCCATGTCCTTTTTGTAGTGGGGAGCCCAAAACTGGACACAGTATTCCAGATGTGGCCTCACTAGTGCAGAATAGAGGGGAATGATCACATCCCTTGATCTGCTGGCAACACTTCTTCTGATGCAGCCCAGTATGCCATTGGCCTTTTTGGCAGCAAGAGCACACTGCTGACTCATATCCAGCTTCCCATCCACCATGACTCCCAGGTCCTTTTCTCCAGTGCTGCTATTTAGCTGATCACTCCCCAGCCTGTAGCAGTACATGGGGTTTTTTCGTCCCAAGTGCAGGATTTTACACTTATCCTTGTTGAACCTCATGAGATTCCTCCTGGCCCACTGCTCCAGTTTGTCTAGGTCTCCCTGAATCCTGTCTCTGCCCTCTAGGGTGTCTACCATTCCCCCCAGTTTGGTATCATCTGCAAACTTACTAAGTGTGCAATCTATCCCATCATCCAGATCATTAATGAAAACATTGAACAGAACTGGCCCCAGGACCGACCCCTGGGGCACACCACTCGTTACTGCCTGCCAACTTGACATGGAGCCATTGATTCCTACACGCTGAAACCGTTGTTCTAGCCAGTTTTCTATCCACCTTACAGTCCATGCATCTAACCCATACTTCCTTAATTTGCCAATGAGAATGCTGTGGGAAACCGTATCAAAAGCCTTGCTAAAGTCAAGGTATATCACATCAACGGCTCTTCCCGCATCCACAAATCCAGTCATCTCATCATAGAAGGCGATGAGGTTGGTCAGGCATGATTTACCCTTGGTAAATCCATGCTGACTGTTCCTGATTACTCTATTTTCCTCCAAGTGTTTCAGGATGGATTCTTTGAGAAGCTGCTCCATGATTTTTCCAGGGATTGAGGTGAGGCTGACAGGTCTGTAATTCCCTGGATCGTCCTTTTTGCCGTTCTTGAAGATAGGTACTATATTTGCTTTTTTCCAGTCCTCTGGCACCTCCCCCGTTCGCCACGAGTTTTCAAAGATAATGGCCAATGGTACTGCTATCTCATCAGCCAGCTCCCTCAGCACCCTCGGATGCAGTTCATCCGGCCCCATGGACTTGTGCACATCTAGTTTCTTTAAGCAGTCCCTAACCTGACCTACTGTCACCAAGGGCCTCTCTTCTTCTCCCCAGTCCCCCGTACCTAGTGTAGTGGGCTGGGAGCTGACCTTGCTTGTGAAAACTGAAGTAAAAAAAGCATTGAGCACTTCAGCTTTTTCCTCATCCTCTGTCACGAGGATGCCTGCCCCATTCAGTAAGGGACCTACACCATCCCTGATCCTCTTCTTGTTATTGATATACTTGTAGAACCCCTTCCTGTTATCCTTCACATCCCTTGCTAGTCGCAACTCCATTTGTCCTTTGGCCTTTCTGATTTTATCCCTGCAGTCCCGAGCAATGTCTTTATATGCCTCCTTAGTCATCTGTCCTAGCTTCCACTTCCTGTAAGCGTCCTTTTTATGCTTCAGCTCAGTGCAGAGCTCTCTGTTAAGCCACAGTGGGCGCCTTCCACATTTGCTGTGCTTTCTCCTTATCGGAATTGTATCTTCCTGTGCCCTTAGCAGGGTTTCTTTAAAATGCACCCAACTCTCTTGGACACCTTTCCCCTTCAGATCAGCCTCCCAAGGGATCCTGCCCATCAGTTCCCTGAGGGAGACAAAATCTGCTTTTCTGAAGTCCAGGGTCTGCGTTTTGCTTCTTTCCTTCTTTCCTTTAATCATCAACTTGAACTCAATCATTTCATGGTCACTGCTACCCAGGCTGCCATTGACCTCTACTTCCCTGATAAATTCTTCTCTATTTGTGAGCAGCAGATCGAGAGGCGCAAGGCCCCTCGTCGGTTGCTCCAGCATTTGTACCAGGAAGTTGTCCTCAACATTCTCCAGAAACTTCCTGGATTGCCTGTGCACTGCTGTATTGGCCTTCCAGCAGATGTCAGGGTAATTGAAGTCCCCCATGAGAACCAGGGCCTGTGCTCTAGAAACTTCTGTCAGTTGTCCACAGAATGCCTCAGCCACCTCCTCCTTCTGATCTGGTGGTCTGTAGCAGACACCTACCACAACATCCCCCTTGTTGCTCTCCCCTCTAAACTTAACCCACAGACTTTCAACTGGCTTGTTTCCACTTTCATAATGAAGCTCTGAGCAGTCATAGAGCTCCTTTACATATAGTGCTACTCCTCCCCCTTTCCTTCCCTGCCTGTCCTTCCTGAACAGTTTATACCCATCTATTGCAGAGCTCCAGTCATGCAAACTATTCCACCACGTCTCTGTTATCCCAATCATGTCATAGTTCTTTGTCTGTGCTAGTGCTACCAATTCCTCCTGCTTGTTTCCCAGGCTCCTTGCATTTGTGTATAGGCACCTAAGATACCCAGCTGATTGCCCTACTTTCCCATTTTGACATTCAATTCTATTGTATCTACCTCCCTGGATTTTCTTTTGGTGTTGACCTCCCCCACCTGCCTCAGGCATTAGGGCTTCATTAGAGCATCTAAGAAAGTTATTTGATTCCCCCCGCATGTTCCAATTATCCTCTCTTCTATCCCTGTAGTTACAGTCCCGGCACCCCCCAAGTTCCATCCCATCCCTCTGGTCTCCCACATAGTCACTTACCTGTGGGCTTTGGTCTCCTTCCCCCTTCAGACCTAGTTTAAAGCCCTCCTCACTAGGTCAGCCAGTTATTAATATTAATAAAATATTAATTTTTAAAATAATTTAAATGCAATGAAGCTGTTTTATACTTGAATGCTTAGCAGTGTATTTCTATGAACTTGTCTCTTTTTTGTTTGAATGTATGATTGGGTCATGTAAGGCATGTGTTATATTCAGTATCTTACTGAGCGTCATTTTATCAGTGAAGATGAAAGTATACATGCTGACCTAACACTTTTATAACCATCAAACTAAACAGAAAAAAAAAATCATTGAAATGAAATGTACTTTGAGCAGTGGATCGGCTTCATTTCATATTGTACTGGGAAAGAAACACACTAAAAGGTGTTACTGTATGCTAAGCTACTGCAGTGTTAGCAGCCACTCTATCTGAATGAGAAAATAATTATTTGAATAGCAGCAGCTGTTCATGATGTTCTGAGTGGAAGATGCCTTGTTTTCATATCCTGCATCCCCCGTCAAATAGCCCACACACTCAAGAGTTATGATGCCATTGACAAGACCATGAATATTTATTTGCAAGGAGGCAGCAGAACAGCTCCCAGATATGAGACTTACAAAACAAATTTTGAGACAATCTATGCAGTCGGTGTGCCGAACAGCTGATGTTGTCTATTGCCCAGCCATTTTATGAATAAGAAATTCTAATACTATCATCTGTGTCCACAAAGAAATAAAATACACTAAAGAAAAAAGGGAGATGGCATATTTTTCATACACTCCATGGACTTAATATTTCCAATAAAAAATGAGGTAAAGCTTTTCTGTTTGATTTGAATTGCCTATTACTAGTTACTTCTGTTCTTTTAGTTCAGAATTATAGCCTTGATCCTGCAAACACTTATGCATGTGAATTCAGTGAGACTACTCACTTCTGCACTCACTTGCTCTCAATCCTGAAAGCACTTATGCATCTATTTAATTTTACTCAAGTAGGCCTATTGAAGTCAATGGGATTGCTCATGTAATAGATTATGTGTGTCTGATACTGATTATTTTAACATAGTTTTGTAAGGAGCTTCTGAAGACATATTAATATTAGTCCCATCTTAATGGGGTATTAGCCAAAAAAGCTGTTTAAGCTCCTCAATGTATGAGGCAGTTGACCACTTGGGAGAGTTCAGAAAATATTGGGGCGTCTCAGTTTTGTGCAAATCAATTTTGTGTATTTTCTTCTGCCTAGTTTTGAACTAAATCCTGAAACTTGAGTGATTCATTTATTAAAATTAGATTTCTGGTGGACAGCTCATTTTGAACAAGGGTTCCATGGTGAATGCAAAATAATAATCAGACTGGGTTGCTTCTGATTTCTTTGCTCCGTGGCTGGAGATTTGTGAAGGTAAACAATGAATATCTGTTAGCTTAGGTTCAAGTAAGACATTTGATACCTAGAGAAAAATAAGCAGGAAGGTGAATGAAGCAGTAGTCACATTTCTGAGGAATGAAGTCAGTAGATTGCAAGTGACAGGTTCAATTACTGGCCTGTGGACCAATGACACATCTGCCTTAAACTCTGAGAAATGGGCAGTGGAAAAAGGATGAATAACTCTTAAGATTTTGAGAAAATATGTAACCACTCAGGCAGAAAATTAGCAATTACATTTTGTGCCATCAGTAATAAGTATTTCAACAAAGATCTTAGGTTAATGTCAGACTATGTGACAGTATATCAACCATTACACCTGTGTTCAATCAGCCACCACATCTCTCAATGTGATACTGAGCTGTTTAGTTCAAATGTGGCTTGTTCAGTGATAAGCAAGATGGCTGACATCTGTTACAAAAGTATTCAAAAGCAATTTATTCTACAGTCTTGATATTCACTTGTGAAAGAAGATTTATTTTGTAAAATGTGGGCTACAGTAATTTGTACCTAAGTGTTCGTGTTTTGATTTTTCCCTCTGGTTCTCAGAAACTGATAAATTAGGTAAATATAATCACAGGAGATATAATAGTGGAAAAGGTTAGAAATACAATTGCAGAATTCAGCAAAATATAATTTTGTAAACTTACCACAATATAAAATCTAAATTAATGGCTGCTATAAAGTGAAAAAGTGAGCAAGACATATATATCAAGATTATGCAAATGAACTTTGAGGCATGGTAGTCAATGGAGCTAGAAAAACTATAGTCGTGGTAGTCATGTCATTGAAAAGTCACCTCCAGTCATCTGCAGAGCCTGCAGAGGAAGGGAGGAGAGGAAAATACTTGAAGGTGGAGAGGAGGAGAAGGGAGTGGGGCAGTGAGAGAGAGAGGAGCACTACTTAGTTTGTCAATTGACTATGATCTTTGACTACTGGTGGTGGATATGCCAATGGCCTGAGATGGGATGTTGACGGGATGGGTTCTGAGTTCTAAGAGAGAAGTTTTTCTTGGGTGTCTGGCTGGAGAGTCTTGCCCGCATGCTCAGAGTTTAACTGACCATCATACTTGGAGTCGGGAAGGAAATTCCTTTTCCCGGGGCAGACTGGCAAAGACTGGGATGGGGGGTGGGGGTTGTTGGTTTTTTGTTTATTTAAAAATTTTAATCTTCCTCTGTAACATGGGGCACTGCTCACTTGCTGGTGGATTCTCTACCTTAAAGTTTTTAAATGATGATTTAAGAACTTTAATAGCTCAATTATAGATTAGGGGGCTATTACAGCAGTGAGTGGGTGAGATTATGTGTCCTACATTCTGCAGGAAGTTGGACAAGATTATCATACTGGTTTGAATCTGAGTATATGATCCATAGATTGTCAACCATATTGAATGTAACATGAAACATGAAAAAGGACTGTTTTCTATATACATAAAACATACTTCAGGTTTCCCTTTTTATATGGTATACTGAACTTTTTGACTGGAATTTTCAAACACTCTCAGCAGTTGAAATCAATGTTAAAATGCCAATTGACTTCAAGATATTTAGGACAACCCTGAAAGGTTTTATCTAATTCCAGTGTTAGCTTCCACCAAGTATATAGTAAAGAACACTGGATTTAAATTTTATTGTAGTGTTCTCCAGGTTTCTATGTTCTGTGAAACATGTAAGGACCAGAAGTACCAAAAAAAAAAAACAAACCCTCTAAGCAATAGAAATATATAAAACACCTTTATATCACAGAAAGCTGTAGGACATCTAATGAGCTGTCTGACTACTAATATTTATGTACCTTCCAGCACTATAGAAAATAGCTTTTCTACACAGCATATTTCTTCAGCTCCAACAACAAAGAATTCTAAGTATTCTCTTGCTCCACAGGCCCAGTAGATGAAATGAAATTACATGTACTGCAGGCACTCCTGCTGCCACCAGGTGTAAGGAGGTTCAGATCATCAACAAAACCATCCTTCTATTTTCCAGAACAGTCTTGAATAAAATACAAAAATAATATGAACAGCATAGCTACTGACAAGGGTGCGAGTGTGTATTGATAACTATTATCAGTCTGTTCCCCCTATGGGGGAAAACTATCAATTACAAGTTTGGTCTGACTACCGATACATGTATACTTCCTACATTTTGGCCAGTGCAATGAATGGGAGCAGTACAGTTCAGACACTCATATGGAAATTGAGATTCAGGTCATAATTAACAATTTCTTACTTTTCTTGGAAAAGAAAGACAGGGAATAAAGTAAGTGGCTTTTCCACTGCCTAGAGGGAGTAATCACTGTAGTTAAAGAATGTTGGAAAGAGGATTTTTGTTTTAAATGTGCAATATCTTTCCAGCAGTCTTTTCAATTAATATTAGATTTAAATTAAAAAGCAACACTACTACTACTGCTGCTGCTACTACTACTACTAATACAAGCTGATGAGCTGGCAGGAAAAATATTGAGAATGAAGTTACTCTAACCTTATATTTTTCAGCCCTGATTTTATAGTTTATAAATATCCAGCTATTGTCTTTCCAATACTATTCACCCCAATTTTGTTGTGCACAAAAATGACAGACTAAAAGTTTTTTTCTAAACATACTGCCCTGGAGTCTGTCTTATTTAAATGTGTTCAAGACATCACTGGAGGAGAGCTGTCTGGGACCTAGATAAGTACTGCCCGAGATCCAAGCTGGCTGGACCCAGCCTTGGTAGAAATTGGAGCAAGCTGATGACTTCTCTGACTTATGACAGATATCTAAGGCTATGTCTACACATACATCATTGTTTCAAAATAAGGATTTCGAAATGAGTTATTTTGAAATAAGTTAATTTGAATTAACAAAATGTTCATTCGAATTAAGGGAGAGCCTGCTCTTGAAATGGCTGTTATTTCGAAATGGTTATTTTGAAATAAGGCCGTTTGGACCTGTTGTTTGAAACAGTTGTTTCGAAACAATGGTGTTGTTTTGAAACAACAGGTCCAAACGGCCTTATTTCGAAATAACCATTTCAAAATAACAGCCATTTCGAAACAATCGGGGTTTAACCTGTTTCGAAACAACGGTTCTTATTTCGAAAGGACGGGATCCATCCTTTCGAAATAAGAAAGCGTCATGTAGACCAAATTTCTTTTATTTCAAAATGACCAGTGTTATTTCAAAATAAAAGTGCTGTGTAGACATAGCTTAAGGTTTTCATATGGCAAATGAAAATTTCCTGTAGGGAGTGCTGGATCTCCCTGTCTTCACCACCATTCATATTTCCTGATAATCTCCACTGAGCTCCTTAAGCCTGGAAGTGTGGAAGAGAGATCAGCATAGATGCCAGTTCCGTTGACTTTACACAATTTGACATTTCTGAGGAATGAAGTCAGTATACAAAGCTAATTACGATAATTCTTAACTTACTAGCTGAAAAAGAGCTTATGTCCCTTTTAAACACCTTGGCCAACATAAAAGGGACAGAACAAGGAATGAGAATGTAGCTAACAGTTTTATAAGGGTTTCTTCTGGAAAGCTGTTTATTCTAAAAAAAGCCTACCAACAGCCTTTTTTGTTGCTGTTGTAACTTGCATGTAAACATGATATTGTGATCAATTTCTGTCTGCTTAAGAATCAGCAAACAACTTCGTCCACTTCTATTCAGAGCTTAAAATAATGTCCATTGGTGCATGGAAGTGCACTACCTTTTGAAATCCATGCAAGATCCGTATACTTACGGTGTTTCTGAATCAGCTGCTTGAAAGAACACAATTTACCATTTTTGAATATGTGACCTAGAATAATACATCTGTCCCTTTACCTCCCCACTGTTAGCAAAATGAAGAGCTACCTCCACCATTTCTACCTGGGTCAGTGAGTAGAAGATTGCGAACCAGTAGTAAGGAATCTGCAAACCTACAAAATGTTTTAGTAAAATGTTTAAAGTGTCAAAATAATGAATGATGAAAAGATGAAGGGCAGAAATAACATAACTGATGCAATGTTCCAGAATTCTATTTTGCACATGAGGATATAACAAAAACAGAGTGTTAAGGAGTTTTCAGATTTGTATAAGCATGAATAACCATTCAATTGTATTGTAATAAGGGCAAGAGATCCATATCCATATCTGTAACACAACTCTCAAAATGTTATTCTTCAATATGAAAATACTGCTGCATTATTTTCCTCTGCTGTCCCTTACTCTTTAGAGACAAAGATGACAGCTGCAAAATACGCAGACTATTACAACAAGATGCATTACAATAAAATAAGTTGTTCAGCCAACTTTTTCAATTCAAGTTTTTATTAGCTCAGAATATTATATATATAGAGAGAAGCAAATTCTGCTTCTTCTTTGGTGGTTGCCAAGGGACCTTTGACAGCAGAACTAAAGTAGCTCCACTGTCGAAATGGACATTGGTAGGCTGATTATAAATGCACAATCCATAATAGCTGCACAACAATATGTGGTTAGTGGGAGAGAACAGAATATGGGCAGGATGAGGAACAGGTAAGGCAGTTGCGTGGCATGGAACCACCTTTACTCAATCTGTAGAAATCTGTAAGGCTCCTAATCAGTAAAAATATCTATGCAGCAAGTATTATGAAGACATCCCAAATCATGGGATCTGTTTATATCTATATCTATATCTATATCTATATCTATATCTATATCTATATGTACATACATACATATATATATACATATACGTGTGTGTGTGTGTGTGCGCATGTGCATGTGCGTGCGTGTGTGCATGTGTATATACTTTCCCTATTATAATAATATTGGGGTGGGGGAGTTAAGACTGATGTATGTTCAATGAGATATTTATAATCTTCCTCATAAAAGCAGCAGTCTTGGAATCCATTTGGCTCTCTTACAGATATTAGATTCCCATTGGACATACTTAAAAATAATTTTTCATTCACTTGTAACTGTTTTGTTTCCTTAAATGGAAGCCTCTAGGTCTCAGTGAGGACTAAGGACTAACCTTCTAAACTTTGTGTGATTAATGTAAATTATGTGAAGTAGTCCCATTGAAGTCATGGGATTTCTCATAGAAGTAAAGTTACTCATGTATCTAAGTATTTTCAGGAGAAGTCTTAATCCCAGGAAAAGTTTAAAACTTCATCTGTGTTTGCTGTTGCCTTGCTCAGAATAGAGATTAAGTATTTTCTTTCTAATAGAAAAACTAATTGATTTGGATTGTGTGTGTGTGCGCGTGCGCGTGCGCGTGCACGCGTGTGCATGCATGCGCGTATGGGGGGTATGTCTACACTTAAAGCAGAATTCGAATTAACTGTCATCAGTTCAATTCTATTAAACGCATGGACATACCCGCTTTCATCAGTTTAAACTGAGGCACTCCTCTGTTTAAATCGATGAAAGCTGACTTTGAATTAATCAAACCTTGTTTGACATTGAAGTCAGGGACAATGCAGACCCAGTAGTTCAAATTGACCCAGCGTGGCTATGTCAATTTGAACTCACTGAATTTGGCCATGTCAATTCGAACTTACATGAATCTGCAGCCCACTAAAGGAGTAAAACAAAGGACTAATAAAACTTCACTATTTGTTTTGCTACAAGGACTCGTGCATATTATACTTAATAAATTTGGAATAATAGGGTGTGCATAATACATTCATGTTACTTGATAAGATCAACTCAGGGGTTTCTTTCCCCTAGTCTTTGCACCTGTGGGGATCTTCCTGACCAGCTCCTTTTCCAGATCTGTCTGCCTTCCAACCACACCTTGCCTCCTCTCACATACTTCCAATAGCTCTCCTCATTCTCTCACACTCCAGATATACCCTTTCCTTTTTTTTGGAAGGAGTCTTTTAATGAGTCCTGGGCAGGGCCTTAATTAGCTCCAGGTGCACTAATTAACCTGGAGTAACCACTGCTCAGCTACAAGTTAAAAAGGGACTTGCTGAGTCTGGGGTGAACACATTGGCTTTCTAGAACTCTCCAGAAACCCGCTAGTGCAACCCTGTCATAAGGTAGAATACAGAGATAATAGTTGTGGATGATCTCCAAAGACGAGGCAAGTGTACCCATGCCCATTATGCTGAACCTCCAGAATGTCTTTATATTTTTACCTGCAAGTCCTCAGCTATGGAATTCCACAACACTTGCTCCCTCACTGAGACTGTGTAAGACAACACAAGCTGAAGTGCCAGCAATGAGCAGATAACTCCTATTTATAGCTCTTCTTTACATCAGATACAAAGCATTCTGAATGTGCTGTCAAAATTGACATCTGAATAAAGAAAGCTGGTTGGAGCTCAACCCAGGCAAAACTGAAATAATGCTGCCAGAAAGGGGGAAGTAATTCAAAGAGCTGCTGCATTTATCCATGATTGTTAAGGTGGTCCACAGCCTTTGAACCTCTTAGTATTACTGGATTACCACATTGCCCAGGCAGTATAGAAAACATCCACTTCCATCTGGAACTGATGGGAAATTGCCTCGTATCTTATCAGTTGCAGAGCAGGCTATAGCAATCCACATATTTGTGACCTCTAGGCTTGACTATTGCAATTAGTTATGTCTAGGAACAAAGCCATATGCTGAAAAAGCTCCAACTGGTGAAAATACAGCAATTTGTCTACTGAGCGACACAGCTCACTGTGAGCACACTGCTTCATTGTTCTGTTTTCTGCAATGGCTCTCTGTGGAAAACAATCTAGCAGAAGGTCTCTGTCCTTCTACTGAAAGACTTCCATGGGAATATCACCACCTATCTGAGACAGCATGTCTCCCATCATGACTTTTTTTTTCCACAATTACGTTCCACTGGAATTATGAAAATGTTGACAACTAAAAGGAGGCTTGCAATTTCATTAATCAAAACTTCCACAGGAACTGTATCTAACCTATGGAACTCTGTGTTGTGAGAAACCAGAATAACCATAGAACTAATCATGGTCAGAAGTAAATGTAAATTTTGCTTTCTCTAAATAAATTCTGCTTCACATATGAACATCTTAGTCAGCAAGCAACAAAATCCTTAAAAAAATTCAAACTATTGCTCTTGAGAAGGAAGAAGAGTGAAATATTACTTTTAGCACTTCCATTTTTAATACTTGGGTGATATTTGATGAAGGGTATTTTAATCAACAAACTAGGTGTCCATCCCACTGTCAGTTATTGGAATGGACTATCAATTATTTTGCTGAAATGCATTTAGCAGGCCTCTGTAGGAACTTAACATCATTAAGGGAAGGCCAGGGGGGAAGAGAAATGATCATAAGGAGTGGGCCTGAGCCTTTAACCTCTCTGATATGCTGGGCAATTCATTTGTAAAAAAAACCAGGAAGTCTTGATATATTTTAGGACTGTCATTCTGGGGCAATATACTGCTAGACTAATGGTTTGCTTCACATTTTTCTTTTTGCCAATGACATGTCTTTGTTATGCTTGCCTTCAATAGATTTTGTTTGCTCAGCTTTGTAACACTTTTGATTGACATGTGTCTGTAACTTTAGGAATATAAAAAGGAAATTGTGCGTCAGGGTCAGACAAATTGCTTCATGAACACATTGTTAAGATCCCCAGTAGCAGACAGGAAATCTGCTGCTGAGTCATGTGAAGACTGCTCCAGACTTGCTTGTTTGGTGTGCTCTATAACCTACTGTGTTTATATGTGCTTGAGATTAAATAAAGCCAAGACTTTCAGTAAAAGTATTCTTGTGAGTGTGCTGGAGACTAATACAGTGAAGAGTTGAAGTGAAAGCACATGACTTTGTGTGATATATGCCAGTCACACAGCAGATGGAGATACTGCATCTTTCTGGATTTATTTCCTAATACCACCTTGCAGAGATTAAGGTTGCCAAGAGCTTTGGTTTTTGGTGAACTCTGGGTAACAACATTCAGATATTATGATGATAGGGCCAGAAAATAAATAGGTAGATAGTGAGCAAGCCTCTACACTCTCCTAGAAATTCTAATCTTTCTGCTTTTACCAAAATCTTCAATGTAACTGATGCTAAATATGCCAGTTCTTGACATTTGGAGGGTTTCAGGGTGACTAATATGTAAAACTTCTATTTACTTTGCAATCTAAAGATGCTAGTTCCAGCTAGAACAGATTTCTCACTAAAGAACCTATGGAAGAAAAATCACATGAGGATAATGCTTCATTTGTTATTATTACTGTGAAAATACCATGAAACAAGCCATGTTCCCTAGACCTGTGCATGGATTTGCTCCTACATGGAAAAGGGGTTCAACTACTTTTGTGGAAACCTTCCATTTCCTTTCATATGCCTCTCCATAGACTTGGGGTTCTTCATGGAGGGGGGTAACATACTCAGGTGATGGGGGAGAAATTAGACAGCAAAGTAAACATAGCCTCAAACTAAAGTTGACAAATCCTCTGGGAACTGGATGAAAGCTGCCAATACATTTCATACAAGCTGATGAACAGTCATGATGGTGAAATCACCCATAAGCACCACAGAGTTTCTGTGGCAGTGATAAAAACTCAGACTTTATAATTCTCACAAAGGAAGGAAATACAATCCAGTAGTTCACAGGTTCAGTACTTGTTTATGTATGTTTACAGTTTGTATTTTCACATTAGAATAGTCTGTTCAATTTTTCCAATACTTATAACCTATTTTGAGTTCAGAAATTTAGAATTTTGACATGTATCAGCAAAGATCTCTTTTTAAGGATTACATTAATGGCATTAGTAACAATTTCCTCAGTTAAGGATGTCTCAATGAACCTCACTTCATTTTAGGCTAAGATAAGGTGTGTTGCTAAAATGTTTCACTGATAGTTGAATTATAGTTCATCTAAAACACTTTTGCAATACTGAGACATCTTTAACAGCAGTGCTTTCTCCCTATTTCCTAATTACTTCTTTAAAAGAATAAGATATTGAAAGAATTGTGTTAATGCATCAGTTAAGGTTGAGAAATCAAGCACTGAAAAGCCAAAAAAAAAAAAAATTGAGCCGTGCTGCACGTATGTTGGATTTCCTATTCTTAATGTCATTTTGAATTGTAAATTCTAAGTGTAAACTGTTGTAACTATGTACACAATTTACTAAATGATTCTTATGCTAGAAATAGGAATTTGGGTAATTTGTTGATTTTTTATTGTACGGTTCATTTCCAAATTTGAAATTTACTATGCTCTTGCTATGCTCATTGAGAACATAGTATAAAAATAAATAATAACATTGAATTAATGCTAATTTACAAGCAGTATTAATATCTGAGTACTTACATAATCCTCAAAATATCAGAATTTTGTATTTTATTTTTCTCAGAAATAAAAGTCACACCCCAAAAACTGACTATAAAATACTATTAGTGGAAATTTAAGGGCAAAAGTAAAATCCTCAAAGATGTGGAAGATGTAAATGTACATATATTTCTGTCTTCCTCACCTTCTGATTCCACTCATGCTGTATTTACTCCTCCCTTAACCTTCCTTTCTTCCTTATTTCCTCATGTTGGTACGTGTTAGCTCTGTGTTCTTGAGGAATCAGAGCATAGTATCCAGCCTGTGCCCCCCCCATCCCTCAACCTCTGCTTGAACTGAAAACCAAAAACAGTAGGAAATTGGAGACATCCTTATCTACCCATATCCAAAAGCCATCAGCACAGTAAATGGAGCTTCATTTGCATTGACTATGGAGAGCCAGCCTCCAAAGCAGGAGCCGCATTGAACTCTGGGATTGAAGAAGCAGGAGCCGCACTGAACTCTGGGATTGAAGAAGCAGGGAAGCATTGCCTGATGGGGGATCTCACACAAACGCAAACTCAGCAATTATCAGACCATTCTAGTCACAGACATAATAATTGATACCCAAAATACTGAGTCTGCCTGACTGTATTGTGAGCTTCTCTGAACCATTACACCCAGCCAGGAATGTGTATTGGCCACGTAAACAAGTCCTTATAAAAAACCTTTACCCACATCCAGTAGTGTGTGGGGTCTGTCCTGTGCAAGTCCTGATTGCATCCTGTCTGAATCCTGTGTGAGTCTGGATTGAGTCCTGAGTCCGGATGCTTGGATCTAAAGCTGTATCATTTCCACTGGGATTTGGCTTTTCTTCCTTGCTGATTGCCGTGGGAGCTTTGTGTCCATCCAGCCTCTGACCATGATCTGCACAACTTGGAAACCTTTCTGCTACACAGAGTGGTGAGACCCCCCCCCCAACTTCTCTCTCTCTCTCTCTTTGTTAATTATGACTCTCTCTCTCTAGGTCTGATACAGTAGAATCTAGGTAATATTGTAGCTGGGTGTTCTTCTTTCCTTGTATGTTTATCAATGCTGTAACTGGGTATTTTGGGGTATTCTTCTCTCCTTTGTAATTATTATTATTAGTGCAAGTTTTAGATACCTAGCAATAAAATGCCTTTTGTTATCAAGCCAGTTTCCAGACTCTAAGACTTCATTCCCTCTCCTTTGTGGTCTTGGTTTCTTTATATTGCTTTGCAGCAACGCTTCTATTACCTAGCCAAAGATCCCTGTAATGCCCACAACCCTGTAAGGTTTGCTCATTGATAGGGATAGTAGCCTGATTGACTCCAGGGGCATATAAGGGTGACAGCTGACAAGTGCTGTGTGACCCAGCCTACTGAGTTCAGGGATACATAAAGGGTCAGCTGAGAGTGCTGATAGACCCAGTCCACTCAGACGCACCTATATAGAAACACAAGTGGCGCAAGCAGCACACTAACAGAATTACCATCTTCCCCATAGAGAAAGCAACCCAAACAAATGAGGAGACCCCAAGTTGGTGGGCAAAGTTGGTAACAATGTCACTTTTTCTTCTGATTCCTGGCATTTTGACTCCTAAAACCCACGGAAGTCAATAGAAGACTCTCATTGGCTAAAATGGGCAATAGATTAAGTAATATGATTAGAGAATATGTTGTCTTCCACATATTAATGAACCTGATAACATAATCTCACAGTATAACTTGTGCAGGAAATACTTCTACTATAACTACATCTGGATTAATTATTTGAAAAAATAAATATTGCACATGAGTGTTGTATGTCCCCTTTTTTCTAATGTGTATTAAGGCCCAAATCTATCAAAACACTGTGTCTCATGCCTAACTTTAAGGGTGTAATTAGTCAGAATGATGTTAATGAGATAGTGCTTTATTTGAATGGGTCATGCAATCAAAGCTCCAGGGTGAAATCCTAGCCCCATTTAGGTCAGTTTCAAAATTCCTTTTGACTTTTACCTCCAGTCTTTTGGTAAATTTATAAAGGTTCAAAGACAAGGGTGAAGTAAAAAAGGACATAAAAGGAGGACACAAATGTGTAGAGAAGATAATGAGGATGTGGTGGTTTTGGTTAAGAAACTACCTCAGTACTCTGGGTTTAAATTTCAAATTTAATGTTATATTTGTGTCATTTATATATATGAAAGTGTGTATATAGCTAGATGTCTAGTGATGGATATTTTTAAATTCAAAAATATGTTTCAACTAATCTCTCTTCAAAAATTGTCAGCAGAGACAGGGCATTTCTTGAATTAGATTTGTCGTATCATTTCAAAGTACCAATACCACACAAGAAAGGCTTAATATTCAAAGTAGCTTCTATATTGGCAAATTAAACCTTTGGCACCAAACAGAAAGATTCTGCCACACAATGAGCTGAATGATTTGAATCTGGGTTTATAGCTGGAAGTTCAGCTCCAGACTCACCATCTCTGAGGAGTTATTGTGTAATGAATTTACAGGATAGGTCTTATTTCTCCTGAAAGGCAATTTGTATATTTCTTATAACACATAATCTAGGAAAATTGAAAATACCCTAATATCAGTTGATGTCTAAAGACACAAATTGCATCATAGGAAGAAATAGATTCATTGCTACTGTTTCTTTCTTATACATTGATTTGTGAACAAAGAGTGGTTTAGAGATTAAACTCCCTAGCTATGTCTACATTGTAAAAGCTGTCGACTTTATTAAGTCAACTTAATAAAGTCTACTTAAAGTCGACTTTAAGTAGACCTTATTAAGTCGACTTAGTGAGTCCACACTACATTAAATCGACTTTATAAGTTGACTTTAAATGGGTGTCCTGGCTTAATTTGACTTTATAAAGTCGACTTAATGGCCCCACTGCACTAAGTCGACTTTATTAAGTCGACTTAGTGAGTCCACATTGCCTTAAGTCAACTTAATAAAGTGGACTTAACCGTAAAGTCAACTTTATAAGTGGCCCTTATAGAGTCGACTTTACTGGACCCTAAAGTTGACTTTATTGCCCTGCAGTGTAGACAGAGCTCTGTTTAAGTCGACTTAAGGTCCTTTAAGTCGACTTAAACACATAGTGTAGACATACCCCCTGTGTGCTTTGTCATACTTCAAAGTATGGCATGAGAAATCTTTGAAAATTGATTGTACCTGCTGAGTAATTATCAAAAGAGACTACTACAACTTGGGGGGGGGGTCAGAATCTTTATGGCTGAATATTTTTCTCCTTCATCAGTGGATTTCAAAAGCTGAATTATTTCTTTATTAGGAGAAAATGTGTGAAGATTACTATATTTCATTACACATACTGTCACATTAACACAAATGATTCCAGTTGAAGTGTGAGTTGCTTCTATACTAATCACGAGAATTGAGCTTCTGTAATTTTTAGAAACAATCTAATGTTGAGCTATGACTTGCTCTTATTTATCTTAAGTGGGCTAAAAACATTCTTCAAAGACACTGGATCCAATATTTTCAAAAAGACAGAGTTTTAGCTACAAAACTGCAGTTTAAAGTTAATGATGAACCATGTGTAAGTTTTTCAAAATGTATGGTCTCTAGGAATGAGAAACAATGAGATACTATATATAGAGTAAAAGAAATGGAAAAAAGAATGAGCTTTATTTGCTAAACCTTTCCAAACACATTTCTTTTAAGAATTGTTTATGATTTGAAATTCTTGAGATCACTGTAAATGATTCTTGATGATGTGCTGTCAGCGTAAATGTTTATTTTATTTTTAAATTGGGCATAAATGTAATTAAAACTTAGTCATTGTTGCTGAGTATCCCGAGTTAGTAGTTCAGCCACATGGGGATATATCTACACTGGAAACTCTGTTAAGTCAACTTAAAAAGGTCAACTTAGAGCATCCACACTGAAAACTCCTGTTGATTGTCTGTGTCCACACTGGCAGGTGCAGGGTCGACCCTTCAAGTTAGCCAGGAACTCGGGGGGGGGGGGGCTGGAGGCCGATTAGGTTGATTTAAGGGCTATTCCTCATCTAAACTGGCTTGACTCGACTTAATAAGGTTGACTTAAGCATTGTCAACCTTAAGAGGTAGTGTTATTAAGTCAACTTAAGGAAACACATAAGTTGAATTAATAAAAGCCCAGCGTGGCTGTGGAGGTCAGTAGGTCAACTTAAGCTTCCTTAAGTCAACTTAAGGTTCCAGTATAGATGTACAAAGATTGTCTAAGCTTTGAGCTAAAAGAATCAACTCTACTGCTCCTGAAAGTCTCAGAATCTGGCCTCTATACTTAGTCTGAATGCCTACACTACAATTTTATACCACAAAGCCTGAGTCCTGTGTAGCTAAGTCAACTGAATGAGAGTGACATATGTGGGTATGCTTACACTATGTGTTTAAGTCGACTTAAGGGCCCTTAAGTTGACTTAAACAAAGCCCTGTCTACACTGCAGGGCAATAAAGTTGAATTTAGCATTAGTTAAAGTCGAC
Organism: Podocnemis expansa; assembly: GCA_007922195.1. Lineage (NCBI taxonomy): Eukaryota > Metazoa > Chordata > Testudines > Podocnemididae > Podocnemis > Podocnemis expansa. The sequence continues at coordinate 52,360,074 of ML681982.1, read as the reverse complement.
TTTATAACCCCCACTTATAAAGTCGACTTTACAGTTAAGTCAACTTTATAAAGTCGACTTAAGGCAATGTGGAGGGGAAGTTGCCTTAAGTTGACTTTACTGGCCTCCCAACCACAGAAAACATGGGGATGTGGGCTGGCTAGAAGCACAACACAGCTGGGAGCATTTCCAGCTATGTGAAACCTAGCCAAACTCCCCATATTCCCCGATTGATCCTGCATCTGCCCCGTTCCGAGCCCGACCGGGCATTTCTCTGATTCTCAGTCCAACCCCAGCATCTCAGCCAGACTCCAGCATCTCCCCACATCACAGCCAGACCTCAGCATCTCAGCTCAACCCCAGAATCGCAGCCCGACCCGGCATCTGAATTTGACCCCACATCTCTCCCTGCAGCTCAGCCCAACCTGGCATCCCTCCCTGAAGCTCAGCCCAACCCAGCATCTCTCCCTACAGCTCAGCCCCACTTGGCGTCTCAGCCCAACCCCAACATCTCCCCCGTTCTTAGCCTGACCCTGCCTGTCTCCCCTGTTCGTAGCCCACTTCTGCCTGTCTCCCCCATTCTTAGCCTGACCCTGCATGTCTCCCCTGTTTTTAGCTCACCCAGCATGTCTTCCCCATTCTCAGCCAAACCCTGCATGTCTTACTCCTTCTCTGCCCAAACCTGTGTGTCTCCCCCCTTGCCCTTCTCAGCCCAATCCTTGGTGTCTCCCCCTTCTCTGCCCAAACTCCTGTGTCTCCCCCTTGCCCTTTTCAGCCTGACCCTGTCTGTCTCTCCCCCATTCTCACCAACCCTGTGTGTCTCCCCTTCTCAGAGGAACCCCCCCCATATTGTTGTAAAAAAACACGGAGTCCGGAGGCACTATTTAAGACTAACAAATTTATTTATTTATTAGATGAGCTTTCATGAGAGAAAAATCCCACTTCATCAGACAGTTTGAACATGGGGGAATTTACAGAATGGCAGGAAATAAATGCAAGGGAGTGTAAGACAGAGGATCAGGTCACACTCTAACAGCGAATCAAAGCAGTTGTTAAGATTCAAACACTGGGAAACAGCACATAGAAAGAAACAAACAAAGAAAGAAAGTTGTTATTTCTTTTAGATTAGATTGTGTGAAATCAGAATTAAATCCTACTATGGATTTTTTCCCCCATTATGACAGGTGATTTGACTTCACCTTCCAGTATGTGCTGTTTCCCGGTGTTTGAGTCTTAACAACTGCTGCGCCCTGCCCCTGTGCTGGCAGTTGTCCTGCAGCACCTGTTCCAGAGCCAGAGGAGTCTGGGCAACACAGGGAGGGTGTGGAGTGCTGTGCTGACACATTTCTGGGCTATGTCAGCCTCTCTGACCTCACTGTTGCCACACACAGGATGGAAGGTGGTGTGGTCACTCACTTTTTGTAGTAAAGGAGTGGCTGGAAGAGAGGAGCACCTCTGCTGTGGTGCACTGTGGGCTAGGTACCCACAATGCACCACTCCTAGTGTGACCTTGCAGCTGCCAGTGGGTATGTCTACACTGGAGCCTTAAGTTGACTTAACCTCCCTTAAGTCGACTTAAGGAAAGACATGTCTGCATTGGACTTTTGTTAAGTCAACTTAAGCACTTGCTTAAGTTGACTTAATAACTCCAGCCCTTAAAGTCAACTTAAGCATTAAAGTCAACTTTATTAAGTCGACTTAGAACATTGTAGATAGGGTTGTCTACACTGTAGGCTTTGTTAAATCAACTTAACAAAGTCAACTTAACAGAGCCCTCCAGTGTGGACATAGCCTTTAAGTAGACTTTGTTAAGTCGACTTAACTTTTAAATCAACTTTTTTAAGTCAACTTAAAGTCAACCTTGTTAAGTGAACTTAACTGAGCCCTCTAGTGTAGACATAGCCAGTGTGGATGTGGACAGTCTTCTGGCATTTTGAGTGTGGACGTGCTAAGCCGGCTTAATAAAGTCCACTTTAAGCAGACTTTATTAAGCCACTTTAACTGAGCCCTGTAATGTAGACATAGCCTGTGACAGTAGCAAAGTTCTGTGATTTATTAAACTCACAATAAATACGTGCATCCTCCCCTCCACTTGTTTCTATCTTTTGTTTTAGAAAGCTTGCAATCTACTCTTGACTAAAGTTTGTAGAGGTGCAGAATCATACTGTCCAGTTACCTTTCACTACTACAAAAGGGTCATTTTTTTGCTACCAATGGTTAGTCGCTGTCCTGTTATATAAATAATATACAAACAGATGAATACATAGTTTGCTGGTTCCCAGCAATGTCTGTGTGTTTTAAGTGTTCTTCATTGTCTCATAAAACATGTTGTTGCTCGATACTTATTTACTTTGGCATGCCTCCCTTTTCCACACTGAATAAATGCCTGCAATGGAGGATCCCACTCTCCTGTTATCCTACTCCAGTACCAAAGATGAAAAGATATGCTTTTTCTCTCTTCTAATTTTTACTAAGGAAATGATATTCTGACGTTTTAGAAGAACATACTGAAACCAAGTTCCACAGGACTCCTTCCCTGTTATACTGAAAAAAAGTAGTTTTTCTTTTTCTTTTTCTTTTTCTTTTTCTTTTTCTTTTTCTTTTAAAGTAACAGTCTCTAAACATTAGGTAATATTTTGGATTTACACTTCCATTAAAAGGATTTTTTTAAATTTATTTTAACCATGAACATAAGGCAATTTTCATTCTTCTCAAACAATGTCCATTGCAATGTTGCAATTCACTAGCACATCTGGAAACCTGGCAAACTGTGGATTTTAAAAGATTTGCATTTACATTGATCTGTAAGTTTCTAAAGAAGGCAAAATGTTGAAATATTAAATCTGCTTTTCACATGTTCTATAAATGAAGCAATGTAGTTTGCTTCAATAACTATGAAAACTTTATTCACTTATTGACATAATTTTGTTTGTTCTTTCTGTTTTGCAAAGACCAGGAGTGATTTATTCTTCATTGCTGAAGAGAGAAAAATGAGCTTGAATCTATACACCAAGTCCTTCTAAAGCAGTAGTTAAATATGTCAAGCAATGTAATTTATTATTTTGTAAATGACATGATTGTACCCTGGTAACCACAGGAGGGGACTAGAAATTACACAGAACAATTCAAAGAAAGTTTTAAATAAGTGCACTCTCAGCTCTACTTTGGGTGCCATATTATGTATTTTTAAAAACAATTTTATTAAACATAAAGCAACCAAATTTCATTTCTTAACAACTGTCATTCACCAGTAGAACATGCAACAATGTTCCCTTATTACATCTCTGGGAAAAAATGGAAGAAGTGAGTTCACTGCACTTTGGTTAAATGTGATCTGCTAAAAAAAAACCAATAAATGTGGAAAAAGCAAATCATCATTGTACTAGAATCCAGGAAAAGTGGTTTTGGAAGAACTACGGAAATATAGCACTGTTCACTGTTGACTCATGGAAGGAAATCTGGGAAAAAAAGAATGGATTGAACTTAAGAGGAACAATTAAATACTATCAAATGTATTTATACTGCAGTTAACAGTGCTTAATCTTCTAGCATCCTTCACTGATGTCTACTGAAGAATCCAAAATTACCCATTAATATAATTGTTAAGAAAAAAAATAATTTTAAATAAATAAATAACTCTGAAAAATGAACTCAGCTAATTAACAAACTACTAATTTAGCTACCTTTCTCCACTATCTTTCAAGAGGTAGGCCTTAGCATCCTTGCCAACAGAAAATTCTGTACCATGAATCTAAATAATGTATTCAGGTGTTGACTAGAAAATTAATTGCTGTAATGTTCCCCACTTTATTTTTTTCCTAGGCAATTCTAGGCCACTGGAACACAAAAAAGTCCTAGTTTTTTTTTTCACTCATTTTCATACTTTAAATTAAAAACAACTCATTTGTACATCATGGAGTTGAATTGGTATAAAAATTATTCAGTTGATGTGTGAATCAGATCCTTGTTCCTGTGCATAATATAGAAAACTATTTCTACAGTAACAGATTGTGAGAACATTCCCCATTGTTCATGAAATACAAAGACACCACAAAAATGTATACAAATTAGAAACCCACTAGCTGCATTGTTATTTCCTAATCAATATCTGTGTTGATAGTGAGAAAAATGGGAACCAAAGCGAGATAAAGGGATAAGAGTAAGAGAAATGGCATTAACTTGAACAGTCACAAGACAGCAGACAAAAAGTTCTGAGAAAAGAGAAATTCTAGAATTAAAACATATTTTGGTATCAATCATCAATATGGTGAAGAGGATAGATTGTTTTAAAATCTGACCTGTAGTATCTGATCTGAACCCAGGAAGAATTAAAAAAAAAAAAACAAAAAAAAAGACCTAAATTGTTGCAGACAGATACAAAAACAATGATGAAGTCTGTTTTATTTGTTTGACTGGTTTGTTTTGGCTTCTGTTTGGATTATTTATTTGTTTTGTTTTATTTTTACCCCTGCTCCATAAAATGAAAACAAGAAGAGATGTGATTATACTGAGGGGCAGAAAGCTTAACAAAAAGGAAAGTATCTTTCTCTTTCTTGCACTGGATAGCTAGCATATTGAACATTCTGCTGAATGATATTATGAAAAGGAATAGTGAGTCTATATATATATTAAGGAGTTCTACAAGTAGATCGTAGAATCATAGAAAAGTGGGGATGGAAAGAAGCTCAAGAGGTCATCTAATCCATCCCCCTTGCTAAGGCAGGGACAGGTATACTCAAATCTGATATAATATAGGAATACAAAAAAAATACTAATATTAAAATGGACCCATTACAAAGTCAATTTCTTTGACCTAGTGTTTTAAGACAGGTGTGAGGATTTGAAAATGAAGGGGGATAGGGGTTTGCATTAATTATAATCTGTTGCAGAAGTTATTTAAAAAAATACTCCTGTGATCAGAAAACCATTGTAATACAGAAAAGGAATTAATACATCACCACACTACTCATTTCCATGAGCACACATAGATATCCAAATAAATGGCCTGATTTCAGAGGGACTGAACACTCACAGCATTCATTAATTTGGATTTTCTATTTGTTTGTGTTATAGAAAACAAGGTAAAAAGGAAAGACTAATCAATTTGTTTTCTATTCCCATAATAAATATATGCAATTTTATTGTTCTTAGAAATAGGTAAGTTCAGGACATTTTCAAAGGTAAACATGATGTTAAGGTGCCTAACTCCATAGATCTTCAGGCAATCAAATTTGAAAAGTTCAGCCTATCCATAAAAATTGAAGAATAAAGAGAAGTCTGAGCACTCTTGGAAGCTCTCTCTATGAAGGTATCTCAGCCAAGGGAATGTCTAATTATTGTAAACAACTCTAACAAAGAAGAATGAAACACTTCCGTATGTGATCTGTCTTCTGACTCTCACAGAAACTTGTAAATTGGTGATCAGATGAAATCAAAACAGTATTTAATAGCAAAAGCAAATGGCAAAAATGAAACACATTATTACAATTACAGAAGAAAGTTGCATATTCTGATGAAGTAATGAACAAGATAGTGGGTCAGTTCTATCATATTAAATAGTGAAGAGTTGTATCACTTTCTGAGATGATCTGATTAATCTTTTCTTGAAACGGTATACTTTATTCAATACAAAACTGCTGAAATCTGACACTTGTGTACTTCTGACCATGCTATGACATAACAAATCCATATTTGTAAAGAAAGTAATCTGCATACCTAATCTTTGCAAACCCATTGCATAATTATTAACGTTAATTATTTTGTTATTATTTTCTTAATAACGATAAATAAACTGTAATAATAACTTCAGTAATCTTCATAAACCTTAAACAGAACTGAAGGAAAACTCATTCAACCATCTTCTGACACAGTCTTGTATATGTAGCAAAGTATTACCTGGGCAATCACGTTCAAAAACAACCTTTGCTTGAGGCCTTGACTTTTAGCCAGGAGAGTTTATTAGCATCTGTGATGGTGCTAATCTGACTTTCAAAGGAGGAATGAAGAAAAGGTTGACACTACTGTATTTAATCCCAAGGGAGCAAGGCAAGAACAGCACAGCAAAGTAAGAAGAAAATGCCTCTTGCAGGAAAATTCTAACATGTATGGAGAAGAAAGACAGTGCATTTCCTGTCACAAGTTGATAGGAGATATACAGGTGAGAAAAAAGACATAGAAGTGGTAACAATAAACTGTCGTCATTGTTAGAGTTCAGTAGTGTAACACATCCATGGAAGCTTCAGTGTAAAAATGGTTCTTGGTCTCTACTATAAAATCAGTTCAGGGTTAGAGGTACCAAGGGAAAGCCATCTTGCACTATCAAAACAATGCAGATTAATATTTCCCTGCGCTTTACAATGTTAAAATGTACAGTTCAGACATATGTGGAACTATAATATCTCTAGGGATGTTGTAGCCTAGAGAAACAGAAGTTTTAATATTATTTTTCTTTACAGTGCTAATTAAGTGCATTAATGAAAACCTTATATTATTCACAAGGCCTGCTGAGTTACAAATATAAAAAAATTATTGAAGTTTCCTGACTGGTTTACAAACTTTGACATTTTGAAAAAAATAAATTAACAATGTAACTTACATACAGCAGTATTCAAAAAAATAATATTTCCTGAAATTAAATGTGTTCTAGGCCACTTGTTACAATGGTACAAAGATACATTAGTAACTTATAGTTATTATAACCATTGGAGGAAAAAAGAGAACTGCAGAAGATGATAATTTATGTATGTTAAATGTGCCTTAGGCACTATTTTAATATCTGTTTAAATCTATATAAAGAAATGAATATTAAATTGTGTTTTCTTTCAAGAGTTTTTCTCTAATTCATAAACCTGTATTAGCAATTACATTAAAGAAACTGTTTATTTAAAGGAGAGCCCTGCAGGTCCCCAGGTATCCACATCTGTGGATGTGGGTGCAGAAAACTGCAGACCCATTGCTGCAGATTGACCCGCAGATGCGGATTCTATTCTTATCTGCTTGGGGTGCGATCCATCACTACAACTGCTGCTCTGATCTGTGTCAGCAGCACACAGGGGAACAAGGAAGCGCTCCAGCCAATCGTCGGTCAGCTCTGATTGTGGTCTGCCAGTCAATCAGATTCTCAGTTACAGCATGCTGGGGCTTGGAGAGTCACTACCCTCTATCAGACAGTCAGCATGTTGGTCTTTGATTGGCTTATACTGCATAACTTCCCTGCCTACTTCTTCCTTTTCGTGTTGGCAGTTTGCATGCCATGCTGTCAATCAGCAATTTCATTGGTGACCAAGGAAATCTGATTGACAGCACAGCATGCAAACCACAAGCAAGAAAAGGAAAAAATAGTCAGACCTATGTGGGGCATGAGCCAATCAAAGGCTCAAATGCTGACTATGAGCTCAAGCTTTGTTGCACATGAAGTTATGCATATAGATAGCATGTGGATTGTGGACCCGATAGATACTGTCACTGAGTGGATGTGGATTGGATGTGGATCCACATTTTTGTATCTGTACAGGGTTCTAATTTAAAGGCTTTAAATAATCTACAAACTGTAAACTGAAATATAGTCTAAAAAGCTATGGCTACACCAGACAATTTGTCTGGACTAAGGAGACTTAGTCCAGACTAATTTAGCCTTCAGTTATACTAGGCTTTGCCTAATCTGAACTAAGAAATTGTTTAGTTCAGACTAAGGAAAGTGTACTCTGAACTAGTTAGTACCCAGGGCTAGTTCAGACTAGCTGTCTTAGTTTGAGCTTCAGTTTGAACTAAGTGCAGGCAAGACCCGAATTAAGGCTTAATTTGAACTTTAAAAAGTTCAAACTAAGCCATTAGTTCAAACTAGCTGCATGTTCTAGTTCAAACTAAAACTTTAGTTCGAACTAGAATGCACATCTAGTTCAAACTAAAAATCCTCAATTAGTTTGAATTACTCCAAATTTAGTTTGGACTAAGCTCAGACTTCTTTAGTTCAGACTCGCAAGTCCAAACTAAAATTTCTGATGTAGACATAGTCAAAGAGTCATTTGAACTGGTAGCATTATTTTCCAAACAAACAAACAAACAAACAAACTCCACCTCTCTTCTTTGGGCACTATTTGCGCCCAAAATATTTTCAATAAATGATTTTTTGTCAGAAAAAAATTTATTCCTAGACATAAATATGCATCTCTAGTACTTTGATATATGCCCTTTTGAAAATCTGGTGGATACTGTGTCTTCATTTTCCATCTAAAGATTTTAAAATGATTTAATGACATACAGCTTAATTCATTAATAATACTTCTGTTATTATAGATGTTATCATGTCCATTAATTGGGAACACAAAACAGATATTTGTTTTTACATATAGCTCAATATGTGGCTAACCAGCAAGATCCATACAGCAGCATTCATTTTGTGTACACATTTTAGTGAGCAGTTGTGTTCCATGAGTACCTTTGTCCACTTTTAATGAAGTGAGGTAAACAATTTTCTCTTCCAAATGTAGTATTTCCATAATTTTAATGCATTCACTAAAAGTGGGGAGAAGGTGAACTAAAGCACCTTCCCAAACCCTCACTTTCATAATCTATGTTACTGGACCACATTATCTTACTATGGAATAATGATACCTAGAAATCCTGTCTTCATCCTCAATCTAAACACTCTCTGTTCTGTCATTGGCATCATCAGCAGTGCTAAATTGCCACATACAGACAGCAGAATTGTTCTGGCACCACTTCTGCACCTGGAGACTGGGTTCTTGCATTGCTAGACCACTCTGTTTGAAAATCTCACAGCTGACTCATAGGAAGAATGAGACTGAGTATAAACTCCATTTTCAAAGGTAGATAACATATTCACTTTCTAAACAACTCCAGTTTTGACGTGAAGTAGAGTAACTGTTTCACTTTGGAGTGTAGTTTCAGCTAGATATTTTTGTCTTTGGTATGTGGTATTTAACATTTTAGGGCAAAAAAGTACTGTAGGAGGCATACATGTAGACTGGAATCTAAAATTCATAGAAAAGCTTTCAGTAATCTGAAATGATGCTGGCATACAGGATACAGTACTGACACTGTTTCAACTCAATGATATTTTCCCTGTACAAAATTAATTGGCATAAATTAAGATACAAACAAAACATTTATTTTCTCAGGGTTTTTTGACAAGAAAAATGTGTGTGTGAATTTGGTGCTTATGAAAGTGAAGGCTTATTAGAGCCCAGTTGCAGCCAAAATAGTTAGAAATCCTATTCTACAGATTTCCCTACGTTAGAAAAAAGATGGATGAGATAATATCATTTATTGGCCAGCTTCTATTAGTGAAAAAGACAAGCTTTCCAGCTACACAGAGCTCTTCTTCAGGCCTGGGAAAAACAATCCAAGCATCATAGCTAAATACAAGAGGAAAGAACATTGAGCTGTGATGCTCAGAGTACCTTTCCTAGACCAGAAGAAGAGCACTGTCTGGCTCAAAATCTTGTCTCTCTCACCAACAGAAGCTGGTCCAATAAATCATAGTACGTCAACCATCTTTCCTTCTAATATTTTGGGACTGACACAGCTGCAGTTGAACTGTATATAACTTTCTTGGTAATTATGTTAATGGACTGCTGTTCTGATCTATCTATCTATCTATCTATAGATAGATATAGATATAGATATAGATATAGATATAGATATATAGGAATATATACATATGGAAGAAAGAGAACACTCATAACACCAGTACAAAGTGGCTGCAGGACCTGAGAACAGACCACAGCAATCTCCCAGAACAGGAACCAGTCACCATCACAGTAGCAAACATCCAATACCGGGTCAAGAACATGAAGAGCTGGACAGCAGGTGGCCCGGACATGATACACACCTACTGGCTAAAGAAACTAACAGCCGTGCATGAATGCCTAGCAGCACAGATGAACCAGCTGCTAGCAGCAGGCTCCCACCCAGACTGGCTAACACAAGGAAGGACAGTGCTGATCATGAAAGACCCCCACAAGGGAACAGCACTATCCAACTACCGGCCAATAACCTGCCTCCCCACAACATGGAAAGTCCTATCAGGCATCATAGCTGCCAAGCTACAGGACCACATGGGCCAGTACCTGAGCACAGCTCAGAAGGGCATTGGGAACAACACCAGAGGCTCAAAACACCAGTTGCTCATAGACAGAGCAGTCGCCCAAGACTCAAGGTCTAGACAGACCAATCTGAGCACAGCCTGGACTGACTACAGGAAAGCCTACGACTCAATGCCGCACACATGGATCTGTGAATGTCTGGCGCTCTACAAAGTCAACAGGACACTAAGAACCTTCCTCAGGAACTCAATGGGACTGTGGAAGACAACACTAGAAGTCAACTCAAGACAGCTTGCACAAGTGGCCATCAAGTGCGGCATATACCAAGGTGATGTGCTGTCCCTGCTGCTGTTCTGCATTGGCTTGAACCCCCTCAGCCAGATAATCACAAGGACTGGATATGGATACAAGTTCAAGAGTGGAACTACCATTAGCCACCTCCTCTACATGGATGGCATCAAGCTGTATGCTAGGAATGAACGAGACATCGACCCGATAATCCACCTGACACAGATCTACAGTGAGGATATTGGGATGTCATTCGGACTGGAGAAGTGTGGCCGGATGGTAGTAAAGAGAGGGAAGGTAGTCAAGACTGATGGGGTGGAACTACCAGCAGGCCACATAGCAGACATACAGACCAGCTACAAGTACCTTGGCATCCCACAGTCACATGGGAACGACGATGAGGAGGCAAGGAAGACAGCAACATCCAAGTACCACCAAAGGATAAGACAGGTCCTGAAGAGCCCGCTCGATGGGAAGAACAAGATCCATGCCATCAACAGGTATGCCCTGCCAGTCATCAGATACCCTGCCGGTATAGTGAGCTGGCCAAAGGAGGACATGGAGGCTGCCGATGTGAAAACCCGGAAGCTCCTCACAATGTATGGAGGTTTCCACCCCAAATCCAACACCCAGAGGCTGTACACCAGCTGCAAAGACGGTGGGCAGGGTTTGGTGAGTGTCAAAGCCACTGTCCTGGACGAAACCCAGAGCATCCAGGAGTACATCAGTAAGATGGCACCCAAAGATGAGCTGCTGAGAGAATGCCTGAGGCAGCAGCAGCAGACATGGGAGGAAGATCAAGCAGAAGAAGTGCCATGGCAAGACAAGACCCTGCATGGGATGTACCATCGACAGATAGCTGAGGTGGCTGACATTGGGAAATCCTACCAGTGGCTGGAAAAGGCTGGACTAAAAGACAGCACTGAGGCACTGATCATAGCAGCACAAGAACAGGCACTGAGCACCAGATCCATTGAAGCAGGGGTCTACCACACTAGACAGGACCCAAGGTGCAGACTGTGCAGAGAGGCCTCAGAGACAGTCCAACACATAGTGGCAGGATGTAAGATGCAGGCAGGAACAGCATACACTGAATGGCACAACCAAGTAGCTGGCATTTTGTACAGGAACATCTGCACAGTGTATGGGCTAGACCCTCCCAAGACCAGATGGGAGATCCCACAGAAGGTCATGGAGAATAACAGGGCTAAGATTCTGTGGGACTTCCAGATCCAGACGGACAGGCAGATACTGGCCAATCAACCAGACATCGTGGTAATAGACAAGGACCAGAAGACAGCGGTGGTGATAGATGTAGCAGTGCCAAGTGACAGCAACATCAAGAAGAAGGAGTATGAGAAGCTGGAGAAGTACCAGGGCCTGAAAGAGGAACTAGAGCGGATGTGGAAAGTGAAGGCCAAAGTGGTCCCAGTGGTGGTAGGAGCACTTGGGGCTGTGACTCCTAAGCTGGGAGAGTGGCTCCAACAGATCCCAGGAACAACATCAGAGCTCTCTGTCCAGAAGAGTGCAGTGCTAGGAACAGCTAAGATACTGCGCAGAACCCTCAAACTCCCAGGCCTCTGGTAGAGGACCCAAGGTTGAGGAAGACACATACCACCCATAGGGGTGAGAGCGGAATTTTTATATATATATATATTTAATATAGATATTATCTGATAAGTGCTCTGAACCCTGGAGAGATTTTATGATGAACACATTTGTTGTCTGCAAGGGACTGGGATGGAACCACAAAACTCATATCCATTTGTAATAATAGTTCCTGTTCCAGAGGTTACTGAAATCAATAGAAGCCTCTTCTTTCCTGTTAATTGGCTTTTGAATCAGGTCTTAAATTCACATTTGAACACAAACTTTCTGAATTGAAAGCCTGCTGTGGCATTGACTCACTAACCCACCTATCTCTTACATGGCTCACCTTTCTAATTTTAATGAAGGAAGAATAGTTATTATTATTCAGTCTCAATGTTAAAATCATCTCTTTAACTTCACTACTTTATCCTAGCAAAACTGTACCATTATTAGGCATTTCTAGTAATGAATATCTTGACTTAGCAAGAAGACTGAATTGACTTAAACCAATTAATAAGGCTGAAGATCCTCTCACTCCATTACTTCTCATGACACTGAATTTGAGTTCATTTATTTATTGCAAAAGGACCTTTTTTGACTTTCACATAATGAATCTAAAATGAAATCATTTATATAGAAGTGAAGTAGACTGGAAGAAGTGAGGCTTGTCAGATGATATACAATGTTCTAAGACCAATGCATAACAAAGAAGTAGAAAATGAGTGTACATTAGGTGTGCTTGTGACGAGTATGCTACAGCCAACAAAGTGGCATGGATGGTCCCAAGAACATGGATTTTATGTAGCCTAACCTATACTTGCTTGCATATATGTATATATTTACACATATCACTTCTTTATAAGTTTAAGGGATCATATTATTATAGATTTACTATAGATTCATAAGATAGTATTTTTATCTATCTGTGTAATATATATTATATTTTATATTAAAAGCTCTGATTATATTATTATAGATTCATAAGATAGTATATATAAAACATATATATTTTATATCAAAAGCTGTAATAGAAATATATGTGCTTTTCATGCCTGTGCAGAGATTATACATAGGCTTTTATATAACTTGCATATAATTTATGCTGTAAAGTATTATAAAATAAATTTCCATAAAATAAGTTGACACATAATACACTTGTTTGTGCTTTAGGTAGTCATATGGAAATCCACTTCTCAAGAGGACACCCCTTTCAACCAAGCCATTAGAAATGAGTATGAGTCAGGGGTTAAAGTAAGGGGAAATGCACCAGAACACAGTTCCGGGACACCCTATCTTTAGGCTAGTAGCGTTCCAGCACGCCTAAAAATAGAGGAATGCACAGAACACTGCGCTCCAGGGCCTAGTTAAAAACAGCATGAGCAGCTGAAAGGCAGCATTCCGGTGCCACCTTAAACCCTCTTACACCTTAAACCCATGCAGCAGAGAGCTGCAGCAGGCTGGGAGTTCGTGAATCTCCTCCTGCAGGGCGGAACAGCTTTGTGGCCAGTTAGGCAACCTGCAGACAGCAGAGGAGAGGTCTTTGGGGGGCACAGCTGGGGGTTTTGTGTATCTGTATGTCTGGGTCTGGGGGTGGCTATGTGTGTGTCTGGGTCTGGGTCTGGGGGTGGCTGTGTGTGTGTTTGGGTCTGGGTCTGGGGGTGCATATTGGGGCAGGGGATGGGTATTGGGGGCCCCACCTGTGCCGGAGGGGTATCCACTTGTGCCAGAGCGGGGCCCACCCATGCAGGAGGGTTCTGGAGCCCACCAAATTATACTTTAACCCCTGGTATGAGTATATTAACATACAGTATATAACATAAATCTTAGTACAATTTAAAACAGGGGTCTCAAACACAAATGACCTCAAGGGCCACCTGAGGACTAGGATATTGGCCTGAGGCCTGCACCACTGAAACTTTTTCATACAATGATCCCAAAGTATAGTAAAAAGTGAAGAGTAATATAGTATGCTAGTGAAAATCAATTTATTAATTGTTTTGAAACTGTAACATGAAAAGTCTGTGCTAATTTTGACAGTCTTTTCAAAGCCAAAACACCCATTTACTTTTAGAATTACTTTCATTTGAGATGGCAAAATCATCAGAAAGACAGAGTAAACAAATAAACACACTTAAAATTTTACATTATAAATCAGTGGCTCCCAATCTTGTTTGGTTTGAAGGCCAAAAATATACTTTTTAAAACCTGAAGGACTACCAGTTAATTTAATTCAAATTAAATTAAAAATGTAATTAATTTAATTCAAATTGATTTTAACTGAAATAAATTAATTGCAGTTTGATTTATTAAAGATGAGTTAAATTTAATTGAAATTATTTTTTAAAAAGGTTTTACTTTTTTAAATGAAATTAAATTGTTTTAATTTTTTAAAATTTTTTTTAAAATGGGGGCTGCATGTATCTCCAAGCCAGGAGGGGAGGCAAGTAGTCACACCCTGGGGCAGGGCAGCAAATGGGCTGGACAGCCCCCCCCCCGCCTGGCCCTGGGGGAGCTCTGGGGCTGGAGGTGAGGAAAACACCCCCTGCCTGCCCAAATTTGGCCATGCTGGGGTCTGCAGGTAAAACACCCCTCACCCACCTGAATTTGGCCACAGGCAGGTGGAACAGAAAATACCCCCCACCTTCCTGGGCCTTGCCAGTATAGGGCTGGCAGTGGGGAAATCCCTGGGAGCCACACAGTGGCCAGTGGTGGGGCTTTCTGGCACTCCTCCAGAACAGAGCCCCGCATGAACCCTTCCAACACACCCAGGCCACCCTCCTTTGAGCCCCAAGCACCACCTGAGCCTTCTCTGGATGACCCAGCCTGCTCCAGCTGCTTGACCAGTTGCTGCATGTGAACAGGGCAGCTCCCAGGTGGCAGTTTGGCTCCTCCCCAGCAATGGCTGATGACATGGGGTGGGGAAGTGGTGGGGCTCGGCCTGCCTCACCCTGGAAGCACTGCCAATGCTGCGGTCTCCACCCATGGAGAGGCTTGGCACTTGAAAAGCCCAGGATTCCAGGGGTTACAAGGGGCTACAGGAAGCATGCCGTGGGCCACGTGTTTGGGATCCCTAGTTTAAAACATATCGCATAATATTTCCTGTGTGTATTAGAATAGAATTTGCCTGGAATCCAGGTATATTTCATTTGTTCATTTGCTTTTCTTTCTGTTTTCATTCTGTGTGTCATTTATGCTAATTGCAGTAAATGAAAGGCTTTTGTGAATAAATATTTTTGAGTATCCATGTAACAATTCCTGTTGGGCATCCCAGGGTTCGCTGTTCAAATTTTTCTGTGATTGGATTGGACAAGAACCCCAGTCCCATAGTAGGTCCATTGGTAACTATATTAAAATTTGAGATAATAAAGAATCAAGCTACGTATAGGATCCTTTTTTTCACATCATATTAGAATTATTTTAAATTTCAAGGTATATTGAGGAATCTCTTGTTAATTTTATACCATCTGCCCATCTTCTTTTATTTTAGCATAAGAATACAATACCTAAAAAAAAATATTTCAGAATGATTCCACCTTCAGACAATTTGACGGGATTCACTTTGAAAGCTTGATTTCCACACAGATCCACTGGAATTTAACATATACTATCAAATTGAAAATCAGACTTTATTAATAGAACTGAAAGAGACTGGGGGGGAACTCTCTTTTATAGATTTCTTTTACTTTATGCAATTGAATAAACTTTTGCATTTTTAGAGGGTTTTGTTATATTGTTTATGGTCAGTTACATCAATGATATATGATATCTCAGATGGTGGCCACCTGCACATTCTTCTCTAGATATTGCCAGAGATTGTTTATCAAATAAAGCGAAGCAAAACTGAGATTGAAGTGACCACTAACTTGTGTGAGAAAGGTTGTGGGCTTGAGCACCTTTAGTGTTATTGCTTTCTGGTCTACCTAAAACACCTTTATAAACAAAGCAAAAGAAAGAAGGGGAAGAATAAACCTAGGGCATACTAATTAAAGGGTGATCTATCAGAAAACTGCATACTACACAATTACCCCATTAAAAATATTGATGTTAACACAAACCCTTTCAATAACTAACCAGACAAAATGTAAAATGCAATTTGTAGCAACAATTTATATTTGGAAGCACTAAATAATTTGCAGTGCTTTTTATTGTTAAATGCATCAAAACTAATTTTGGCATCTTCAATCCCCCCCCCTTCTTTTTTTTACTCCTTTGTTGTCTTGTTAGATTTGTTCCCTTATTACAAGCCTTTTCCATTTGCCATCCTGTAGTTTTCTATATTTTGCTCTGTATGTAATGATTCTTTTTCTCTTCTTCCTCATTATAGTTATTTTGCTTTTTGAGGGTCTGCTGTGCCCCAATGCACAGAAAATCATACGAATAGGAGAAATGTGCCAAAAAATTATACTGCAAAAAAAGAGCACAGTCTGTACTTGATCATACTGCAGAACAGTGCAAATTAGACATGGTGTGTTGGAGGCAATGGGCAGAGACAAATGGAGCATGACAACACTAATTATGGGCAAAGGGAGGGTGCTGAAAAGGTCACAATAGCTGCCAGAGATGGGACACTCCCTGGAAACAGAGGAGGGAAACCAATCAACAAACACATTTCCCAAATGTTCAAGTCAATAGCTGACATATGGTTGCTGGCCAGTCAGTTTGCTGGTCCTCTGGGCAATGTGCATGAAAAGAAAGATAGGAAAGGGAGCAGTTTACAGAATTTCTATACCAAGTCACCTGTGGACAGCCAGTCTCATAGAGATACGGAAACACCACCATCAAGTGAATTCAGGGAAACATTTATTTCTACAGTATAAAAGACAATACATTTGCTGAATAAATATTGCTCTGTGATTGAATGTGTGTGTGTGTGTGTGTGTGTTTGGCTCTGTGTCTGGTGGGACACAATTACATAGGGAGGTTTTGAGCTAATGCTTTGGCCTTTATCTGCACCATGAGGTGCACCGTACACCTGCTCCTGGCAAGCCTAATTTCCACACCACCTCCACAGCTGCTCCATATGGGCTACATGAAGGATGATGAAAGGTACATATGCTGTCCCTCCAATTGTGTTTGCATATGCACTAACACATCAGACTTATCCTAGTATTGTACCAAACAGCATTCATGAGACTATGCTGGCAATAGATGTGTTCTGGTAAGCCTTATGTTATGTTGACAATTGGTTATCTTATTACACACTCTTTTTGTCAAATTTTGTGCATGTTAAAGTTAATAGGACTTGGGCCTTGACTATAACTGAGTTAGGATTTGGCACTTTGACTTAGCTGTACACTGCAGAATTCGGGAGTGGTCTGGGCCAAGACATTGTGCTTCCCAGTCCACAGTGCCATATCTCATTTAAACAGCCATGGGAGAGGAAAAACTTGAAAAGGTTTTTAGATAGAGTGGTGCACACCCTTTTCTGATGACTTTGTGCTATGGTTAGGGGATATTACAGAAATGCTCTATATCCACATATAAGTAAACAGTTAGTAGATAACATACCAGTAGCTGGTGCTCAAGATTAAGCAGCATAGCTCTCAAGTTTTCTAGAAGTAATAAATTTGTGCATCGCAAATGACTTTTTGAAATTGTTTTTTTCATGGAGCTCTTAACTGGGGCACAAGGCCACATTAGGACATATAGGCTGTGTCCACACCAGCGTTTTATTTCAGAACAACAGCTGTTATTTCAAAATAAAGCCGGGCATTTCTGAACAACATTTTGTTACTTTGAAGGGACTGGACCCCGTTATTTTGAAATAAAGGCCACCATTTCGAAACAGTAAAACCTCACATGCAATCAAAATAGCCATTGTTTCTAAATGGTTGTTTCAAAACAATGCTGTTTGGACATGTTATTTCAAAATAACACTTTTGCCCCTCTCCTTCCCATGGTCTCTTGCTTTTTGTATATATTGGGTGGAGGCATGGCCCAGAAAGGCGGCCATGTTGCCACACCTCCCATGCTGCCCCTCTCCTGAAGAGAAATAGCATGTCCACATATAGGGCATGCTATTTCACTTTGAAGATTTCCCTTATTTCGAATTAACATTTTCTTATTTCAATTTAAGTTAATTCAAAATAAGGATTTTATTTTGAAATAACAGTTTATGTGTGAACAGAGCCATATTGTTTGGCCATGTCTGAAGCACGATCCCAGCCACACAAAACCCCACTAGAGTTCTTCTTCCAATCTCCTTTTCACTCATCCTATTCTATGGGAGAACTTCTGTCCTGTGACAATCCTCTCATTGATTGCTAAGTAGCAGCTGCCTTCTTTGGTACACTTTCTCCCTTCCACCCAAACACACATAGTAGGAATCATATAACATGGAGGGCAAGTGAGAACAGCAGCACTCATTGTAACAAACTAACTCAGTTATCTAGCCATGGTCTATGAATTTGCATGGGATCTGTGTTATTCCCTACAGTAAGGGATACACTGTAAGAAATGCCACATATACTTGGGGTAAATTTAACTACCCCAAGTGGTGATTGTTTGACTTAATAATGCTCAGTATCATGTCCCATCTTTATCCACACTTCAGTTTACATTCAAGGGCAGCATGCTTTGCAGAGGAAGTGTTCCTCAGCTCTTTCCCAGAGCCCTTGTTACCACTGTGGAAGTTTCTCAGAGAGGATGGATATGTTATATAAGTATTGTTTTCCTTCTCTCCCATACATTCTTCTCTCAGGCTTTTCTACAGTTTTACTTCACTTTGGACTCTGCTTGAATTGAACATAGGGAACATATCTAAGAATTATGATCTCACTTTAATTCTTCTTCCTATTTATTGATCTAATAAAAAGGGTAAAACAATAAATGAAAATGTGAAAATGGCAGAGAAACTAAATAATGTCTTTGTTTCAATCTTCATTGAAGGTTGGTTGAGACTGGATTTCTGATGTAGAGGAGGGCAACAGGAATGAGATAGAGTCAGAAGCTAAAGTAAGGAAAAAGCAAGTTAAAAATTACTTGGACAAGTTAGACATCTTCAAGTAGCCATGGCCTGATGATATGCACCCTAGAGTACTCAGGAGATATCTCAGCCATTAGCTATTATCTTTGAAAAATCTTGGAAGACAGGTGAGGTCCCAGAGGAGTGGAAAAAGGCAAATATATTGCCCATCTACAAAAAAGGAAATAACAGCAAACCAGGGAATTATAGACCAGTCAGTTTAACCTCTGTACCAGGAAAAGTAATGGAACAGGTAATTAAGAACTTGATTTCCAAGCATCTAGAAGAGACTAAGTTGCTCAGAACTAATCAGCATGGATTTGTCAAAAACAAATCATTTCAAACCAACTTGATAGCTTTCTGTGATGTGACAGCAAGCCTTATGGATAGAGAGGAAGCAGTAAATGTGGTATATCTATATTTTAGTAAGGCATTTGATCCAGTTTCCCATCACATTCTTATTAATAAACTGGAAAGGTACAAAGGAGATGGATCTACCATAAGATGGGTGAAAAACTGGTTGGATAACTGCTCCTAGAGGGTAGTTATCAATGGTTCACATTCAGGCTGGAAGGACATAACAAGCAGGGTGCCTCAGGGATCTGTCCTGGGTCTAGTTTCATTCAACATTTTTATCTATGCTTTAGATGAGGGCATAGAGAGCAAACTTTTAAAGTTTGCAGATGATACCAAGTTGGAAGGGGTTGTGAGTGCTTTGGAGGATAGGATCACAATTCAAAATGATTTGGACAAACGGATGAAATGGTCTGAGATTAATAGAATGATTAAATAAAGATAAGCGCCAAGTACTCTGCTTAGGGTTGCACAACCCATTGCACACATACAAAACGGGCAATGACTGCCTAGGAAAGAGTACTGCACAAAGGGATCTAGGTGTCTAGCCTGAGATTTTTGCCATCTCTTTAGTATCACACCAAATCTTGATTGGATAAAGACACATATGAGTAGGAAAATAGTGTAAGGCAATCTAGTAGAAATTTGTGTTAAAATAAAGCTAGAAATAGCATAATATGTAATAATTAGTGGTAAAGTATCCATAAGTTATCATTTACAAATGTTTAAAACAAAGTTAATATTCAAAATGCACTCAGCAAGTGAAATTTGATCTCCATACATATAGATCATAGGGGAACCAGACCCAATAGATATATCTCTTTAAGGAAACGTAGGTCAAGATGGAGGATGATTTTAAACTTTTGAACTCCCTCATTCCCCCTCCCATCAAGTATTCTGAGGTCTCCTCCCACTGTCCAAGGACCCCTAAAACCCTTTGATCTCTATCACGCACTGTGCAGGTGTTGGGTGAAATCATCCTCTTTGTGATTGGGTGAGGATGAAATCACATCTTTTGTGAGTGGTCAAGAGGAGATTAAATTGATGATAGTGTATAAAAGAAGCTGCACAGCAGCAGAACTTCGGAGATCTCTCCCACTCCTTATTGGGTTCCACTGTCCTCTGGCCATGTTCCCACTGCACTAGGAGTCATACCACCACTCGACCCCAGAGAGAGTGACAACATCTCTGGTGGAAGTTTATGAGCTAAGTTGCGGGACTTAGTCTCAGAAGGGTGTTTTCCAGACTTAGTCTCTGAGCTAGGCCTCTGGCCTTAGTCTCAGAAGGGTGAGCCAATCTTACATGCACTCCAGATAGGCAGATAACTGAGTCCTGTAGTTAAGTCTGTGAGCAATGAATATCACACAGCCAAAAAGCTTGCATGCACACTCCATGACCAGAGGGTACAGCAGAATGAGGTCTCTGCTGGGGGACTTTTGGGTCTCACTGTCTCTGGGAAGGACCGGCCAGAGGGTACAACTGGGACATCTTCCCAGTTGGGGGACTTCGTGTCTCACCATCTCTGGTGTAGGCTATCCAAAAGAGGCTGCACCAGTCTGACACCTGAGCCTTCACTCAAGGTGCATGCTTCCGAGGGAGCCTGGTTCCACATAAGCCCACTTCAAAAGCTCGAGGTTTTGAAGCTCTGGCATGGTCAGAACCCCTGCAGGCATCACAAAGAACTCTTCTAACACAAAGCAGCAGCTGCACCTGTGAGCTCTCTCTCTCTAGCACCTTCTGAGACCGCAGCAGGGAGGGAAACGAAAGGCAGCAAGTGCAACGACAGCGAAGATCAGACTGGTTATTTGAGAATAAATCCTCTCAAATTGTGGTAAGAAGAGGGTCCAAGGATGGTGAAACATCACTAGCTAATGTCAAAGGCAGGGGCCCAATCCTTACAAGGTAGCTTAAGGTGATAGGCAAACTGGTAGCTCCACTGGATTGCTGTAGGAAAATGCCTAAATTGAAAACCCTTATTGTGTGGAGAAGGAGAAATAGATGTAAGACCTGAGATCTCCCCATCCCATAGGCAACCGGCCCTTGCTTGTGGGATGTCTTAATTTGTTAAGTGTTTTGTATTTGTCTCTAATGTTTTAATGTACTTTGTCTTGCTATCTAGTTTGTGATTATGTGTCTGTAACTGTAAGAAGGGAAACCCAGCAGAGAGTATTCCATCCTAAACTGTCACTCTGTAATGCTCACTGAGATATACAAGTATTAACTGATATTTTTCAGTTCTCTGAATCCCATTATAATTCTGTAAGATCTTGGAGTAAATAAAAACACATTTAAAATCTTTTAAATAAATGTTAATACTTGTTTTAAAAGAAATTCTTGCTCTAAGTTTCTTCATTGCTCTGAATCTATTCTTGATCGGCAGGCTGTAGCTGTGTTTTCCACTAGGGGTTTTACCCATTTAGGCTGCACTGATCCCACCCTCCATCTCAGAACTAATCTGGTTTGGAGGCAATGAAATAATATTTGTTGCTTTCAGGCGGCTTAAAGCCCACATGTGAGTTCTGAGGTAACAGGTGTAATAGTGGATCAGAAGCTAAATATGAGGCAGCAGTGTAATACTGTTGGGGGGGGAGCAAACATCATTCCAGGGGCTATTAAGAGAAGTATTGTGAGTAAGACACAAGAAGTGATTCTTTGACTCTACTCTGCACTGCTTAGGGCTCAGCTTGAGTACTGTGTCCAGTTTTGGGTGCCTTATTTAAATAGAGATGTGGAGAAACTGGAGAAAGTCCAGAGAAGGGCAATGAAAATGATTAGATATCTGTAACATTTGACCTATGAGGGAAGATTGAAAGAGGTGGGTTTGTTTAGTCTAAAAAAAAAGGAGACTGAGAGGGGATATGATAACGGTTTTCAAATACTTAAAAGGTTGTTAAGAAGAAGAAGGAAAAAAAATATTATCCTTAATCACAGACAATAGGACAAGAAGCAACGGGCTTAAATTACACCAAGAGAGGTTCAGCCTAGACTGTAGGGAAAAAATCCTAACTGTCAGGGTGATTAAACACTTGAATAAATTGCCTCCGCAAATTGTGGAATCTCCTACATTAGAGGTTTTTAAGAGCTGGTTGGGCAAACATCTGTCAGGGATGGTTTAATGGGGGTACTTGATCCTGCCATGAGTGCAGAGAACTGGACTCAATGACCTGTTATGGTCCCTTCCAGTTTCTATGATTATATGATCTTATTCTCTATGATTCTATGATCCCTTCTTCCCTACTGATACATAGCCTTTCAGCCAGAAACCCAATAAAAGACCAAAGCAAGTTGGATTCAGTCCATACAAAAATTATAAATCATATACATGGGTTTTAAATAGGGGTAAAAGAGAGAAAGGTAGATTTTGATAATCTGTTTGGATGTAACTTTGTGCAAAAGTATGTTACCAGTCTTTTATAGGTTATGTATTCATGATCACACACACATTGATAGTTTGACAGTTGGAGTAGGGGGCGGGGTAGAGAAATATACAAATAATGTATACAAATACAAAGATTGAGTTATTATGATTCATTATTTTATTTCCAAATTACTTGACTAAATCCAGTTATTGTCACTTTACTTTGAAAATTAGCATGTCAACAATGAACACATTCAAAACCTACCTCAAAGAAAACAAAGTCTCCTATTTTAGATTCACACTTAATACATGACATATATGCTGCAGTGTATTTGAAATAATGAGGAAGCAAACTATAAGAAACACAGATGGTCTGCCTTGTTCAGATCACCTTGTTTACAGCATGGGTCTTAATTTAGTTATCAGAACAGATGTGCCCACTGTACAGAACATAACCCCCATTTCCCCTTTTCCCATTAATGCTGTCAAGTGGTTAGATGAATAACAGTTACTTGATATGTTGTCTGGCATTGATAGATACTAGAAGGATATCATTTATTTTAACTACAGAGGTGTCAACTTACATGAATATTTTCTCTATAGCAAAGATACTCAGAATGGTTAAGCTCAACTCTACTGCATATCATCTTCAGATTCACTAACTTGTGGTAATAAATTCCACACCTGTACCTAGGATGCTTTGTCAGAAGCCCACTACAAGCTCGCCTCTCCTCTGGTGCAGCAATAGAGGTGTTAAAATAGGTGTAAAATAGACATGTTTTAAAAAATTGTTGTGAAAACTGTTTTTTGACAGAAAATTAGATTTTTGCTGACACATTTTTTAAGAAAAGTGTTGAAAAACTTTGCATGAAAAATATTGACTTTTTGTCAAAATAGAATATTTTAAAATACAAAATTTTCAATTTAGAAATGCCACTGAGGTGCATTAGAGGGGTTGCAGTTTCAGGTGCCTTGTGTTGGCATTTTCTCTATAGTTCTAGTTTCCCAGCTTGACTACATTTCCAAAGATGCACCAAGAACAGGAACTCTCATCCTGAATGCAGTGATTCAATAAGTTAAGCTGAAGTGTATCTTGTGACCAGGCAAGGGGGCTCATGGAAAAGAATGAGAGCATGAAGCACTATGGTGGTCTTTATAAGTGAAAAGTGTTCATGTTAAAACAAGATTTTTTTGACTGAAAAATGTTTCATTTTTCAGCTAACAATGTTCAGATTTCAATTTTCTGCCAAAGTCTAAATTTTGCTGCAAAAAAATAAACCTGCTCTTTGACCAGTTCTGGTATAAATGTAGTAGCATCTGCAGCCCTTCCTTGCCAGTTGCATGGAGTACAGGAACCAATTAATCTGATTAGATAGACTCCACACAGCCCCCAATATGGAAGTTTTCTATATCTGCTTATGTGCCAATGCAGGGACCTTTTCAATAGCAGGTAGGAAGTGCACCTACATTCATTCAGCGAATGATCCCTTCATAAAGGTTTTATCTATGATGTAGAAGGTAGACAAGCATTAGTTCTGTGGCAGGAGGGTGGATATCAGCCTCTGAGAAGTGAACAGCTGAAAGTCTGTAAAGAGTGCCATGATGCAGTATATTTTCTACATTTTGGTAGAGTTAGATTTTGGAGAACTGGATCCTATTCCTCCATCTCCTGCTAGCCTTCTGTGTGATCTTGGGGAGTTATGTCACCTCTCTGTGCCTTAGTTTCTCCATCTGTACAATAAGGATAATAATAATGACCCTCTTTGTAAAGTGGGAAGTCTATGAAAAGTGCTAAATAAGTGCTCCCTGGTATTCCTATTCTCATCTCTCTGAGTTTCCAAATTTCAATCCTTCTGCTCAACCTCTCACTTCCCATGCATTTTACCTCTTCTGACTCCTCCTGTCTTCTTGTCTTCTACCAAACTATTTTCTGTTGCTGCGCTGATTTAGTCAGCTGATTCAAAATTTGAACCAGTGGCAGATGTTTACTTTTAATATAAAAAGCAAAATTAAAAGTTAATTCCACCTGTTTTATTCTTAACATGAATTATTTATAAGACTTTAGCTTCTGGAAAGAATGGTATAAGGGGGCACCTTGTGACACATACATATATTTTTCAAGGATGTGTTCTTTTACTACTGCTGTACGTGATCTGTTTTTCTTATTTTTGTTCAATATCAATGTTACTAATAAAACTTTAACACTTTACTGGAACAATGTAACATCCTTTACTACATAAGTAGAATAAGTCAAGCATTTTAATTTTAATTCAATACCTAGAAATAAATAAACTTGTTAAAATAATTCATTTGAAATTGTATTTCAACCACAAGTAAGTTTCCTAAAACAACAGAGCATGAAAAGTCAACAATCTGGAGCATTTCTATGTGAGTTTATGGTAACCCAAGGAGAAAGGGTTATGAAATATCTCAGGAGGTTAACTTGACATTACAACTGAGCATAACAGATCAAAATTAGAGCTGAAGAGATGTTCACAAAAGTTTGGCATATACATAGTCTCTGGTTTCATTTGAAATAAGTCATCTAACATTTGTGCATTTGCAGATCTTCAAAACTGGGTTATATGACTCAGTAAATACATGTATTCAATGTCAAATATTTGTATTCAGTTGAAAATAGGTGTAATCAACACATAATTACAAGTCAGTCCTTGAATTACAACTGGAAGATCAGTTCTGAAGCTGAAATAACAACAACAGATATTTTGTGAATAACCCATATCCTGGCATTTGTTCACTGTGGTATTTTTCAAATGTTTTCACAAACCAAATACATTTGCAAATAGGGAAACTGGGCCTTGAGTACTTTCATAAGACGAAGAAGAAATTGCCACATTCTAAATGTGCTGAATGATATTCAACTAACTGTAATTAGGACATCAGTTATGTTGGCATGAAAATCACATAAAGCATAAATTTCTGCTTCTTCCATGGTTTCATTTGTTTCCATTTTGCTATGAATTTTGTTAAATTTGTCAGTCTCTCCTTTGTACATTGTCTCTGCTTTCTGGCAGAGGGTGGTAAAAGGTAAGTGGACTGCACTTATGTTTGTTAGCAAAGAGGAAGATTGGGTAGCTCTTGGGCTGGATTGTTTCTCTGGGGAAGGTTGGAGGCCAAGCCAGATTGTTTCTGAAGTTAAGCAAGGCAATATAATTACTCATCTTGTGTGATGATAACTCTGAATTTTCACCTTACTCATGTGACTCATGTAATTCGTAAGCATGCAAAAATTGACTTTGTCAGGCAAGAAGACACAACATTTAAAAATGCTTTTTAAAGCATTCAGGTCAATCTGGGTCTTCTGCTTTCCATGTGGTATGCTAAGAAGCATGGTATGGGTATTAACATATTTGCTCTCATACTAACTCTGACAATTGTAGTTAACATTCTTATGCCAGTAGGTTGATACTAATCATTGCAACTCCAGTATGCCCTTAGGGTGACATTCAAACCTGCTGAGGGTTCATAAATGATTCTGTGAATCCAATAAACTTCGCATAGAGAGTTAAAGAGCAGCTTAAGAAGTACATAGGATCATGTAAGACATCAAAATAGGTCTAAGTGTTATTTATGTTGTACACTAGCTTTGTGCTAGCCCTCTGTGTAAGGGGCAATTTCACTTTCAGAGGACTTTCATCCTTTGTGAGAGATAAAATTAGAATAATCTGCAATAATGAACATGTTGGCATAAAGTATTATTTATTCAATATAATGTCTCTGTAGCATATTTTGCAGATATGTTTATGTACCATATATGTAACAATCTGCTCTTCTGTCTAATGTAATTTGATTAATCAGAAAAGAAAATGGAACAGAAGAAATCTAAAGAATTTATCGGATAGCATGAACAAGATTCTAGAGTAGCAGAGATTTTACTACAAGACCCATTGCCTCTGGGTCTTGGAAGCTTGCCCATACTCACGTCCATGAAAGGGGAAAAAAAGGTAATTAAAATATTTTGTTAGTCTATCCACACAGACAGATTGATACACTTTTCCATTCTTATACCTCTAGTCTATTTTCCAGTGCCAGTTTACATATCCAATCAATCCCTTTGCATGCATGATTGATCAAACAAGACTACAGTGTGAAGGTAGAAGCTTGGATTATATATAAACTCATGGTATTAGAGGTGGGAACTAAAGACACGTGGTGCTGTGCTTCTGTAATTATTTATTGTCGGGCTGGAATAGAGAGGAACAGAGGAGAAGAGCAACACAATTGTACTATATATTTCTAATTTACCTCTAGTTAATTTTTATATGTATATATTTTTAATTAATTCATCTGTGATGAACAGTTTCCTATGTATGGTGGAACAAACAAGGAATCTGGTGGTACTTTTAAAGATTAACAAATATATTTATTTTATGACCTTTTGTGAAAGGAAATCCCACTTCATCAGATGCTTGAAGATGGGGAACTTAGAGAATGGGAGCCAAATCACAACTACCCCTTTGGAACTATATACAGTGAGCAATATCTTGCTGCTTTGTGCAGCTTCACTGGTGTAAAAGGACTATAATCTTGCCTTGCCCTATGCTGTCTCCATGCCATATGCTCTCACAGACTCCTAGCATAACACATGGTGCGTTTAGAGCGACCAGAAGTCCCGATTTTAGAGGGACAGTCCTGATATTAGGTGCTTTGTCTTCTGTTGGTGTCTATTATCTGCCACTCCCTATCTCAGTTTTTCACATATGCCATCTAGTCACCCTTGGTGGTTTTCCAGGGCATGACTGGAAGCAGGGCCTAGGAGAGCCACTGATCTCTGGCAAACTCTGTTGGTGAAATAGCTGAAGATTGCATTACAGGCTGAACTGACTCATGGTCTGTTCTACAATCAGAAGGTAAATTTGATGCATGTTCTTTAAAAATAATTTTACATCAGGGCCCTGATCCAAAGTCCTTTGGCATCAAAAGGAGACTTCCTCATTGTGTTTTGGATCAGGCCCCATATATTTACTGGAAAAGCCTCCCCATCTCAGCACTCAGAAAAATCTGTTGAATATTCCTAAAAGGTGCAAAAATAACCTATACAGGCAGAGAAACTTAGTTATTGTCATTGATAAGTTAGAGTGCATTTCTCCACATGAATGTGAACCATGTGTTGTAGTTCTAGGTCTTGCCAAACATTCAATTGGTGTCTCCAGTACTCTGATCACAAGTGGCCCATTGAGGCATCTCTTCTTCATTGTTTGAGATGAGACAGAATCAGAAGAAAACACTTATGGGCTATGCTGCCAATTTTGTCATTGATATAATACTATGTCCCTGTAAACATGTCAGCCTGAATTGAACTTTTTATCCTTACCTTATTAGTTTAGTATCGTCAAAAAAAAGCAGATCTCACATACAACACCTATGCTGTGTGAGAGAAATATGCAGTTTTACATTGAAGAAACAATGTATTTTGGTGCAGTTAGCTCATAAGCAATATCTTTATTTTTATTTTTTTTCAATAAACTTTGATACTTCAGATAAGCGCTTCATGGTACATATACTTCCAATGATATAAGAACCTAAAGACTGGTCATTCTTTTTGTTTCACTGTTCCCCTAAAATAATAAAATCTAATATTTAGAATTTATTAAAAACTTTTATGCATCATATATATCGAACACTTAATCAGAATAACTTTTCTGTTTCAAATATCAGTAAAATATTTAAACAAAAAAAAACCTTTTCCTGCATATTATGCTAGTATTTAGGATCATATTCTGCTAATTTGTTCACTGTAAACCTGATTTTCCTCTTATTAATATATGTTCTTACAGTAATAAGGGTCTTAAATGCTGGCAGTGTTATTAATTGCTAATTACACCAAGAGTAATTATGGAACTCTGGTATCTTTTTGGGATGAAGACTGATGAACTTCTGTGAGTTCTCCTTTTGCTTTACTGTGATTGGCACTGTTTTTTTTACAAATTATTATTTTTATTTATTAAGAATTTTAAATTCTTTCATCTAATAAAGTTCCCAAACAACACCAGTGTATTTGATTAACAGATAAAGAGTAAGGTATATGATTCTAGACTGAAGTACTGTGGGCATCAGCACTATATACACAACATGATTTTAAATGGAATATGCGCATAGACCTGAATCAAGGAATTTGGTGTGAATCCAACCTTTTCCTAATCTCATTGGTTTTTGATTCAGAGTATATTATAGATAAAGCCAAGAATAAAGGTCAGTTCCATATTTCTATCCCAGTTTTCCCAACATTCAGGAAGTCATTGAAGAAAGACTTTCAATTTTGGCATATTTCTACCCTTGCCTTTGTCTCATCCATGTCTGTCCCTATATGGAATATCATTACTAAGCTTACTTCCAGTTCAAATACATCCTTCTCAACAGTAAAAGAAAGCTCCATTGCATCCACTTTGGAAGTAGACTAGAGTAGAGTACAGCCCCATTGAGTACAAAAAGATCCTATCAAGGATTAGTATGATAAGAAGTGGTTTAACCGATTGAGATATTATTTATATGATAGTATATGACCCTCTCACAACAACACTCTCAGGATTCAAGCTATAATTCTGAAATTCACTGCGCCCAAATAGAAAGAAAAATATTTAAACTTTATAAAGATATTTGGTTGACCAAATATTTAACACAAATGGTCAAAAAATATCTAGTCTTAATACTTAAATTAAGTGTTCTGTGTTTAAATAATACAGGTGGTTGTTGTTTGGGAGGGGACTGTTTTGGTTTTTGTTTGTTTGTTTGTTTTTGTTGTTGTTGTTGTTGTTGTTGTTGTTTTCTTTCTGGGTATGTCCATACAGGTTGTTTTGAAATAAAAATCCCTATGTCCACACAAAGTTTTCTTGTTTCAAAAGGGGCGGGGGCTCCTCATTTCAAAACAAGAGCCCTCCTTTAGAAACAGCTTAAACCAAGTTGCTTTTGAAAGGAGGGTTATTTCAAAACCACTTGTTTTGAAATAACGCTGTTTGCACATGTTATTTCAAAACAAGGATTGTTTCAAAATAACAGGGACCTTCCTCCCAGGGTGCATAGTACCCTGGGGGGAAGGTCCCAACCAACCCTCAGCACCCTGGCCACTGTGCTGAGCGGAGTGCAGGGGGTCGGAGGGTGCCCCAGCTGGCTTCCCCCCCTTCCCCTTGCTAGGAGCAGGGGGGAATGGGTGCCTCAGCCCCCTTCGCCCCCCACTACCCCTGGCAAGGGGAAGCAGGGGGAAGCCTACTGGGGCACCTCCAGGACTCTGCCCCCTGCCCGGGCTGCAGGGGAGCTGCTGGCCCCACAGCCCGTTTGGGGGGCTGCAGCCCCCACTGGGTGGCTACTCCAGGGGCGGCTCACCTCACCGCTGGGGCTGCCCCCAAGCCCGGGGGTGCCCCACCCCCGGGGTTCCCCAGTGCCACCCCCCACCTGTGCCTGCCACAGGCGGAGGGGCTTCCCCACCACCCCCCACCACTCCTGCTGCGGGTGGGGGGCTTCCCTGCCACAGGCGGGGGTCTTCCCAGGTGCCCGCCAATGCTCCTGCCATGGGTGGAGCTGGGGCTGCCTCGCACCTGGGGTTCCCCAGTGCCCCCCCACCCGTGGGGGTGCCAGGGAACCCCGGGCATGAGGCAGCCCCAGCCCCGCCCGCAGCAGGAGCAGCGGAGGGTGGCAGGGAAGTCCCCCGCCCATGGCAGGAGCGGCAGGGGGTGGTGGGAAATCCCGGGGGTGGGGCAGCCCTGGCCCCGCACAAGCCCCTCATCTCAAAATGTGTGGACATGCTATTTCGATTCCCGCTTTTTTCCTTATTTCGAAATAGCTTTTTGTTATTTCAAAATAAGGCGCTTTGAAATAAGGCGTTATTTTGAAACGGCTTGTTTTGAAATGGCTTGTTTCAAAACAAGCGCTTGTTTGTGGACATAGTATTTGTCATACACTTTTAGTACTAAATGAAAACTAGTTTAATAATCTGACAGTCAGTTTCTATTACGGTCAGTCAAACAATAAATTTCAAAGGGGCAGCCGTGATAGTCTAAATCAGCAAAATAAACAAGGAGCCCTGTGGCACTTTTAAAGACTAACAAATAAATAAACAGGACTCCTTGTTTGCTTCAACTAATAAGAAAATTATCTGCATATGTTTAGGTTACTTACTATTTTAAATCAGTTATGTTCACATCTTTCTTTTTCACTTGTAAAGGACTACTGAATCTCCTTAAACAAACAAGGGGTCCATGGCACTTGAAAAGACTAAAAATTTATTTGTTAGTCTTTGGAAGTGC
Source organism: Podocnemis expansa (assembly GCA_007922195.1). Lineage (NCBI taxonomy): Eukaryota > Metazoa > Chordata > Testudines > Podocnemididae > Podocnemis > Podocnemis expansa. The sequence goes on along the minus strand of ML681982.1, from coordinate 52,329,213 downwards.
CATAGGACTCCTTGTTTGTTTTGCTGAAATAGACTAACATGTCAATCCCTTTGGAACTGAATCAGGTTTCATTCACCATATTGCTCTTCCACTGGATTGTTGCAGATCCTTGATTAAGGGTGCTGTGGATACTGAGTTGGGTTACCCAGTTACCTGAAGATTCTTTAATGTAGGTAGAAAATTTGAGTGGCATAGAGCTGCCATAGCATTCCCTACAATGCCAATCTTCTTTGTGGTTACAGGCACAGTTGCTATGTCATAGGGGAAAAAGTTTGGAGCATCATTACTCTTTCAGGCTTTGGCACAAGGCTACCAGAATACCCCATTTGGGCCATTGGAATCCAGAGTGAAATAGAGTGTCTGTAACACTGTTTTAGTTGATGCAGGGGTCAGGACTCAAAGATGAAGAAACACAAAGATGACTTTCAGGGGTGTCTAACTCATTCAATGTGGGGGGCCACATTGGAAAGCAGGACACCTGTCGTGGGCAACGTGGCTGAGTGAGTTCCACAATCATTTCTCCCTCCATGTTCAGAGCAAGAAAGTGTCATTTTGCAGTCCATTTTCTGATCATAAAAAAGGAAAAACAAAACAGAGCCTGATCCAACCTGTGGGCCAAGACTTTGGCACCCCTGACTTAAAACTTTGCACCATGTCCTTAGCCCCACTCTCACACTGCATTAATCACAGTGTGGGCAGATCGGTATGTATACAGTGATGGCAGAATGCCAAGCAGGCATTAATTTCTTATGCAACTTTGGCATTTAATTTTCAGCCAGCTGCATCTCTGTATCACACAGCCTGGAGGGGGTATAAGTCCTGTGAAGAGTGGAGCACCTCTGCTGAGTGTCCTCAGCTTCCATGAAGTATGACTGCATGACTTCAAAGACAGTTTTAGGTGTTCAGTACTACACTGAAAGTGGTCATCATCTCATATGACTGGGCCATAAATTAGAATATTTTAATGCTTGCCTTACAGACATTGGTAAATTCCAAAGGGGCATCCATGTTAGTCTAGTGCAGTAAAACAAACGAGGAGTCCTGTGGCACTTATGGGCTGACAAATTGATGTATTGCATGAGCTTTCATTGGAGAAGATCCCACTTTGTCAGATGCTTTGAAGATGGATGAACTTACAGAATGGGAGGAAATAAATGCAGGAAAGTGTAAGTCATGGGAACAGGTCACACCACAATAGCAAATCAAAGCAGTTGTTAAGATTCAAAGACTGGGGACCATCATACAGAGGAAGATGAGGTCAAATCACCTGTTGTAATGAGGGAAAAAAATCCAAATCCCTATTAAACCCTGAAGCAATGCACTTAAATTTGCAAATAAATTTGGCTACTTCAGCTTCTCTTTAAAGCCTTGATCTGCTATTCATCTGTCTGAGCACAGCAAGTAGTAAATTGTCAATGGAGTGATGATGAAGATGGAAATGCTGACCCACTGGTTTTTAGAATGTTGTGATTTCTGATGTCAGATTTGTGCTCATTTATTCTTTTGTGCAGAGGCTGAACCTAATAAAGCTAGCTATTCCATCAAAGGCTCATTTATCTGCTGATGCACCAATGTGATTCATGCCATCATGTGCCAGAAATGCCCCTCTTCCTTATGTATTGGACAAACAGGACAGTCTCTGACTTAAGAAATCACAACATTCTAATTGCTGTGCTCAGGCAGATGAATACCATGTCAAGGTGTCAAAGAGATATGTGTTTAAAAATATTTCTTTTATTTGTTATGGTTTCTTTATGTAGGTTTTGATGCTGCCTAATGTTTAAATACTCTAAGTAACATGAATGAATTAGAACTGATGATATTATATGTTCCTCTTTATACTACAGTCTGAGTAGCTCACTGTCTTTAAGTCATTTATGCTTACAACAGCCCTGGCAGGTAAGGAAGTGCTATTACCCCTATTTTAAAGTTGGAGAACTGAGACATAGCAAAACTAAGGGTGATAGACTAAGAGATTCTTTTTCTCAATGGGAGTTAAGTGCCCAGTGAAATTTCCAATTATGTGAATCTTTAAGTGCATAAATACCTTTGAAAATCAGGCCTTAAGTGACTCACCTAAAGTCTTAAAGGAAGTTTGTTTGAGAACAGGAAACGGAAACTGGATGTACTCTCAAATCCTCACCACTGGACCAGCCTTCTTAGAAAGTGAATATTCAGCACAGATAGTTGAAATCATATAGGATTTATTAATCTGCCATTACACTACAAGAAATATACCAAAATAATCATATAATAAGCTCATATCAGCTAACATCAGGTTATCAGTTCACCTTATCCCTAAAAGTTGGTTGGGGGAAGGGGGTTTTGTGGTCTGCTTGAAGGGTTAAATAAAATCCAAGTGACAGCAGACAAATTGTAACAAAAGCAGTATTGCATGGGAAGAAAGGAAAGATTTTGAGTAAACAGGTCCCAGGACATTGGAAAGTTAGTTGTTAGCTAGGTTCATGTGCAATAGAAAAATGGGCAAGAATCAAGTTTTCAAAATGACTTGGCCATACATATACTATTTCAATGAAAAACAGTTTTGTACCACAGTGTGCAAAAGCAATCACAGACTCATTGGCTATATCTACACTTAAAAGTCATTTCAAAATAAAGTTCCTAGCAATAATAATGTAATCCTAATACAAATAATAATGTAATAATAATATAATCCTAGTATAAAGATGGCTTGCATAAACACAGGCACCGGGGGGGGGGGTGGAGAGTAAATTTTTGTCATGGTTTTCTTCTTTTTTTTTGTGATGCTTCAGAAATTTGTATGACCTATGCAGAGAGATAATAATGTAAAGGGAATTTCTGCATCCCCAAAACAAAATAAGAAAGGCCATCTGTGATTCTGGGGCAGGGCTGGAACAACTAACTTGTGGCCAGATGGTACACCAACCAGAGTTGGGGAGACCCTCCAGGGCAGGAGCTGCAGCGGTCAGTCCCTGCCACAGGCGCAGCAGGGTTGGAACAGCTCTGGCAGCTCTGTTTGTCTCTCCTCCCCCAAGACATTTTTAGCAAATTCAGGGACAGGTCAGGACATCCATGATTTTTCATTTATTCCTGCTTTTCCCCCACCCCCCACTTCCCCAGAGTGTCCCTGACTTTTATTAAAACTACCTGTGACAAAATCCTAATCTTAAAAATAAAGTCCCAAGCAAAAGACATAAAAGGTTGTCTATGAATACATTAGGAACAAAAGAAAGTGTAGGTCCACTATTTAGCAGAGAAGGAGTGTTAATGACAAATGACACAAAGAAAGCTATGGTGTTTAATGTCTGTTTTACTTCGGTCTTCTCTAAAAAGTGAATTGTGAGCAGATGCTTAGCACAAATACTATTAACAACAAGGTGAAAAACAATACAAGGCAGAACAGGGAAAGAAGAGGTCAGAGAATATTTAGAAAGCTTAGCTGTATTCAGCTAATTGAGGGCCTGAGGAAATTCACCCTAGGATACGTAGGTAATTGTCTGAAACCATTTCAGAATCTTTCAGTAGTCATGAAAGACTGGTGTTCCAGAAATGTTTAAAGATTCGTGGACTTTCTTTCTACTCCCCAACCCCACAAGTGTTCAAATTAAATATATTTTGGTAGCAGACATTTACCTGGCTGATTATTCTGCCTTCCTTCCAAATTTGCCTTTCTGTGTGTGTGTGCGTGCGTGCGTGTGTGTGAGTGCGTGCGCATGCATGCATGTGTGTGTGCATAGCAGACAAAAGATCATAGTTTTTCTTAAGCAGTATACAGTTCTCCTGCATTCCCTGGAACTCCAGAAGAAATTATGCTTCCCTCAGCAACAATTTGCCAGGTCTTCCCTTAGAACAGTACAGTTTTGCATTGTCCCTAATGCCGACTATTGCTTTCAAGGCAGCATCTGGCCTGCAATGTTCAGATGGACACCAATAAAGAACCTTGAATGGTAGCTAAAATCCTTTGAAGAAATAACAGCTTTGTGTAGAAATAGAACATTTGTTTCTCTCAGCAAGTTTCAGGAACATTTTGATCTCAGAAAAAATAAGATATATTAAACTTTAGATAACCAGCATGAGAGGCCCTTCTTTGGCTTTCCATAATACCTCAGTGACATTATTTTTAAAAAATGCATGTCCAGAAAAAACCTTGTGTCCAACTTTTATGTCTGTGTAAGAGACCACATAAATGTTAAACACAGTGGAAACAGAGGCTGGAATAAAGAATGAAAAATAAACATTGGCAATGTCTTATGGAAAGAGATTAGTAAGAAACTTATAAAAACCACCTCAGTGTGAGACTGAGAGTTGTTCAGTTCAAAATCAATAGAATCTTCATTTTTCTCTTGCATAATTTTGAAGGAAAAAATCATTAATACAGACAACTACTGGAGACATAATTCCAGTAATGGGAAGATATTAGTTATAATTATCTGATCATTAAGACAAACTGGTACAAGTCTTCTTTTTTATTAATAATAGCCTTGCTAATATACATAGAGAGAGAGATTAGGGATTTTTGTTTTGGTTTTTGGGCTTTTTTCTGGAAGAAATCTTTCCTTGATACCTTGCTGACACCAATAATACTGTAGGTGAAACCCTCTAATATTTAATCAAAACACATGTAATTTAGGGTATTAATTACTTACAAAAATATGGATGTTACAAATGTGAGGAAAAAAATTCATTATACACAAAATAGACTTCAAGTATTCTCCAAACTTCATAATAAAGCGATGGTGAATCTCATCAGGTACCACTGAGGAGGGAGGATGAATCCTGCTATAATTGTTTTATCTTTCTAGACCTCTTAGTAGAGGTGAGTGAGGGATGTCTACACTAGGAAAAGTGAGTTCGAATTTGTTAATTCAAACTAATAAGTTTGAGTTAAGTTCAAACTAAACTCGAACTTATTAGTTCAAATTAACAATGTGGACTAATTTGAACTAATGTTAGCTCAAATTAGTCCACTTTGTTAATTCAAACTAACTGCCCTTAGTTCAAATTTATTAAGTTTAAACTAAGGTTTAATCCTTGTCTAAGTCAGCCTTACTTCGAACTAATGATCGAATTAAGGGTTTAGTTTGAACTAACTGGCAGGTCTTACTAATTTGAACTAAACTTTCGTTAGTTCGAAGTAAGGAATTCCTTAGTTTGAGCTAATGAAAGCTGACTGTAGACAGGTACTAAGTTAGTTTGAATTAGGACTCCTTAATTCAAATTAACTTGCAAGTATAAACATACCCTTAAATTCTGATGGTTTTCCTGGTCTTGCTTAGAACCAAGGGGGCTTTGGGGAAAGTCATATAATTTGGGTCACCAGAGATAGCCAGAAGTTAGGATGTATGGGCTTTGTGACTGCCATCTGACAAAAGCTTAATCATCTAGGGAATTTAGGTGCCTGGTGGGCTAGATAGCAGCAGAGCAATAGAGTTGAAAATGTTAGCAGAGCCTAAATGCTGAAGATATGTTCCCAAATTCTTCAAGGATATGATATTAAATTGCTTAAGATCTGAACATTAAGCAGTACTCCGGAATCTCTCTTGCAACTTTTTTTTTTTTAATGTGGCCAACATTCTAGTGACCTCAAATTACAAATCCAGTGCCAGGTTCGGGAAATCCCATTGTCTTTGTGCAGAAGTTAATTGTCCTGCAATTATAGATGATGTCAGACAATGGCACACTAGGTACGTGAAAATGATCTATGTGAGATTCTGAGGTAGAACTACATAAGGGCAGGCCATCGCACACATTTAAAATCCATGAACTCAATAAACGTTGTGGAATTTGGAATGTCCATGGGGCAATTGAGTTTTCTATTAGTCTGACACTGGATAATAATCAGGGCTCCACACGACTTGAGGCACCACTGTAGGCTTCTTTTTGGACTTTTGGAGTTAATTGCCAAAATAAATTGAACAGAAAGCAACAGAGTATAGAGACTGCCATTATAAAGCCCAGAGACATGCCTGTCTGTAAAGTGATTATTCACAATATAAATGCTTTTATCAATGTCTCTGAGATTTTGTGGACTGCCTGTGAATAACCTGAAGTATTTCATGTATTCTGAAAAGAATCTGTCCCAAACCTTTAGGTTCTCTGTCAATACTCTGGTCACTCTACATTGTGGTCAGACCTAGTGGTGTCTGTTATGGCTGTGTCTGCTGCTCGCTGTGAATGAAAACCTAGAACCAGCATAATGCACGCAAAAATTTAACAGCTGATGCTGGCCTATATCAGACATACTTCCTTGGCCTCCACTGTGGTGGCTGACAAATGTCAAACTTTTGCTAATTGCTCTGATGGGAGACAGGAAACACCTTCACAGTGTCTAATTCAACTCCCAGGTACACCAATTGGCACAAAGGCTTTCAGTTTTTCCCCTCATGAATGGGACTCCTAGCTTCCTATTCGAAGTCTGAAATGTTATGAACAGATACAGAGATTTGTCTGCCCCCTTCTTGGTAGAAAAAGAAAATCGTCAAGATAACGAGAAGCCTGGTGAAGTTCAGATTCCCTGACCATTGCCCATTCTGACATTCAAAAGCTTCACAGGAAATATCCCACTGGCATTTTTTTTAATGAAGTAGAACAGCCCCTCACATTTAAATCTCAGTAGGCTGAAGTTGAAAGGGTGCACAGGAAGCAACCTGAAGGTCAACATAAACATCACCTATGTTCTTTTCTATTTGCCTTTATAGTTTAACTCTGGAATCAAGGAAAGAGAAGTGTACAGAACAGAGGGCAGGATCAAGTGCATCTTCACAAAGTTCTCAAGTGAGCAAGATAAACAATGTCTGTTGCTACCAGACAACAGAAATAAACAGCTCCTTCCTCCACCCACTCTGGCAGATGGCAATCCATCATTTGCTCCAACTTGACATCAATGGTCCAATGATAGTATGAGCAGGTAGAACAGGCTCAGAACCCAAACACTGTTAGACGAAACCTGCCTGTGATGTTCCCCTCCCAGAATATAGTCTGCGGTGCCATTGTGCCTCCCCAATCATCCCCTTCTAGACTCAATTTACCCTGCTTTGCCAGGTTGCTATCCACTTCTGGGTCAGTTCACACCAGCTTCCTGCATATAATCAGTCCCAGGCAGTGAGTGTGTGCTTTCCACTCACTCAGAGGATGGTTAGCCAGCAAGCACACCAGTACCCAGAAAATCCACTGGGAACTTCTGTCCTGGAGGGATTGGAACCCTTCTCAGATACCTGTAGACTTAGGCTATGTCTGCACTGCCAAAGATATTGTGAAATAGTTATTTTGAAATAACTATTTTGAATTTATTTTCAAATAATTATTTTGAAATAGCATTATTTCAAATTTATTACTTCAAAATAGGAGTCTAGTGAAGACTATTTAAAAATAAGAGAAGAATTATTATTTCAAAATAGAGAGTCTTCACTAGACTCTATTTTGAAAAAGGTAAAGCAGGGGAAAATATAGGGCCATATTTAAAAAAAAAATTCCATGGCTTGGAATGGCTTTTTTTGAAATAACTATTTTGAAAGAATTTCTGTTTTGAAATAAAAACAGTTTTAGTTATTTCAAAATAGTGTTTAACTCCTTTTCAAAATAACAAAGTGCTTATTTTAAAATAACAAAGTGCCTGCATGGACAGGTAAAAAGCCTCCTTATTTTGAAAAAAAAAAGAATCAGTGTAGACATACCCCTAGATTCCTGCTTGCCAGTTTATAAAAGACACTGGAATGCACCCAGTTGTTGCTCATTCACCCACTCTAAAATCTGCACAGCTTTAGGCAAAATAAACACTAGTTTATTGATTAGAGCATGATTTTAAGGGAGGGTATAGCAAATCAATACACAATCATTTAACAAAGCAGTTAACCATTAACACATTAAAATATAAGACACCTCGTACTCTAAAGTTTACTCTTCAGTCTATTTTCCATCTTACTCATATGATTGGGAGCTGGTGGTTTTCAGCCAGTCTTTGCACTTCTGGTTATGTGGATAGGTTCATTCCTTTGGAGTTGTTTCAAGATGAAGATCTTCTGGCAAACAATTTCTATAAATTCCCAGTGTGACTCTTTCAAACCCACTTTAGCCCCTCCACTTCATGGACTGAAGTGATCTTTTTGTACTCTGGCAGAAGCCTGCCCAATGTTCCCTGTAAGCTGTGCTGGCGCGCTGCAGCGCAGCCCGCCGCAGCCACCAGCGCAGGGAAGGCAGCCGGCAGCACACTGCCGGCAGCCAGAGTCCCTGGTTAGAGCTCCTTGTGGAATAGGGAGTTTTGAAAACTCCTGCCCAGAAAAGCTCTAACGGATGCCCAGATATTCTGGGCATGCTCCGTAGTGCTTCTCTGGCCCAGGAGTTAGGGCTGGGCTCTGCCCCTCCAGTCCAGCCCGGAGGTAAGTTTGTGGGGGTGGGGGGGGTGGAAG
>ML681982.1:52213388-52320726 GCA_007922195.1 Podocnemis expansa | reverse complement strand
GTGTCTGCCTCTCCCCTGAACCATGTGAAATACATGATGCTGCAGGAAACATGATACCAAAACAATAATATGAACATTCTAAAAAGAAACATTGCATGTCATATTTTGCATGGAACCACACAATTATATTGCAAAAGTGAACAGAAAATCTGCACAGATCATACTCCAGGGGGCATCCTATGACACTGCCCTACCCCACACCTGGGTTTAAGGGGAAATACAATCAGTAAGAGCCTGAGGCTATGTCTACATTAGCCACAAGAAGTTCAAACTTGTTAGTTCAAACTAAGAAGTTTGAAGTTAGTTTGAACTAGAGCACGCTGTTAGTTCGAACTGATCAGCTTACTTCAGACTTCTTAAGTTCTAACTAAGCATTAGTCCATGGCCACATTGCACCTAGTTCTAACTGAAGTTCAAATTAAGTGCTTAAGTCTGGACTAACCACCACGACTAACAAGTTCTAACTAAGCATTCCTTAGTCCAAAGTAAGAAATTTATTAGTTTGAACTAGGGAAGGCCTAGGGTGGCAATGGGCTAAATTAGTCTGGACTAACAAAAAGCAAAAGAAACCAAGGAGTCGTGTGGCCCTTAAAGCCTAACAGATTTATTTTTTGCTTGAGCTTTCATGGGAGAAAATCCCACTTCGTCAGATGCTTCAAAGATGGATGAACTTATAGAATGGAATAAAAATAAATGCAAGGGGGTGTAAAACATAGAATCAGGTCATACAGTAACAGCAATTCAGAGCAAATGTTAGGTTCAAATCCTGGGAAGTCTGAAGTCAAATTACCTTTTGAAATGGAAAAAGAACCCATAGTCTCGATTCAATCCTGCTTTTACAGAATTGATTGTGGAGTGGAAATTGTTGAAATCACTGTGGAAATATTTAAGAACATCCCTGCCATGGGTCCAGATGCTGAAGATGTCATCAATGTAGTGAAGGTAAAGAAGAGGTGTTTTGGGATGAGAGTTGAGGAAACATTGTTCTAAGTCACCCATAACGATGTTGGCATATTGTGGGGCCGTGCAGGTGCCCATGGCAGTGCCACTGACTTGGAGGTATAAATTATCCTTAAATCTGAAGTGGTTGTGGGGGATTTCAACAATTTCCACTCCACAATCAAATTGAGCCTGGAACACTCCACATAGGCGATCTACTTTCTCGACACTACAGTACAAATCAGGGATAGACACATCAACACCACCCTGTACCGAAAACCTACTGATCGGTATAGTTACCTATATTCCTCGAGCTTCCATCCTAAACACACCACACTATTCATTGTCTACAGCCAAGACCTAAGATATAACTGCATTTGCTCTGATCCCTCAGACAGAGACAGACATCTTGAGGATCTCTATTAAGCATTCTTGAACCTACAGTACTCACCTGGAGAAGTAAGACAACAAATTGACAGAACTAGATGGATACCCCAAAGTCATCTACTACAGGAGAGGCACAAGAAAGAATACCACTAGTCACCACATACAACCCTCAAGGCAGACCTCTGCAACAGATCATTAAGTTCCTTCAGCCTATTCTAAAAGATGATCCCTCTGTCTCTCAAGCCTTGGGAGATAGACCCCTCCTTGCTTACAGGCAGCCACCCAATCTTAAACAGATACTCACCAGCAACTACAGATTTAACAACAGAAGCACTGAAGCAGGCACACACCCCTGCAACAAACCACACTGCCAAGTCTGCCCACAGATCTGCACAACAGATACCATCATGGGCCCTAATCAAGCCTGCTACTCCATCAAAGGCTCATTTACCTGCTCATCTACTAATGTGATCTATGCCATCATGTGCCAGAAATGCCCCAACACCTTATACATTGGACAAACAGGACGATCACTGCGCAAAAGAATAAATGAACACAGAGCTGATATCAGAAATCACAAAACAAAAAAATCAGTTGCTGAGCACTTCCATCTTTCTAATCACTCGATAAATGATTTGTTAATGACTGTCATCAGAGATGTGACTGGGACATCAAGACTTCGAAGAGAAACAGATGAACTCAAATTAATATGCAAATTAAATTCTGTGAAAGCAGGATTGAATTGAGACTATGGGTTCCTTTTCCATTACAAAAGGTAATTTGACTTCAGACTTCCCAGGATTTGAACCTAACAACTGCTCTGAATTGCTGTTACTGTACGACCTGATTCTATGTTTTACACCCTCTTCCATTTATTTTCATTCCATTCTGTAAGTTCACCCATCTTTGAAGCATCTGACGAAGTGGGATTTTCTCCCATGAAAGCTCAAGCGAAAAATAAATCTGTTAGTCTTTAAGTGCCACATGACTCCTTGGGTTGGTGGGGGTTTTTTTTGTTTATTTGTTTGTTTGTTTGTTTGTTTTGTTTTGGTTTGGTTTTTTGCTGGGCTAGACTAACATGGCTATCCCTTTGGAAATTGACAGTCTGGAATAAGTCTTGTTAGTCTGAACTAACTTGCCAGTGTAGACATAGCCTGAGAGACTTGCTTCCTTCCCCCCATCCAAGTTGACACAGATGTTTCCACTGCTCCCCAGACTAATCAGTTACACATCCAGATTTGTGGGGATTATGAGAGGAGCAATACTATACATTCAACTAACTCTTCCCAAAGCTATGTTTTTTTCTTTCCCTCCCCTTTCTACGACGAATAACATCAAGAAACTTGACACCTCTTCTGTCGTTTCCATTGCTTCTGAGTTACCCCCCCCCTTTTCCTCAAGATCACATACTGTCCTTGGATGCTTAAATAGGAGCTATATATGTACTTAAAAGTAGAATCTGCACTAAAAGTTGCCCCCTATTTATTTCAGATGTTTAATGACAGAAGGACACATTACTTTTTTTCTAAAGAACTCTTGTTGTATTGTTAAAACATAATATTTAACCTGTGCATCATTCACCTACTTCCAGCAAGTAGAAACTAAAATGATACTATTTTTATTATAATGGTAAATTTTGCTAATAAGATTTTTTTAAAAAATAGCAATGAATTTTGTGAAATTTCAGCAAAAGTTGAGTTTTTGCAAAATTGTTAAAACTAGGTAAAAACTCAGACATCTTTGCAATTTTTTGTACATTTTATAATTGTCTGGTACATATGTAATCCATGATTAATTATAGCTTCCTAATCAAAACTGCATTACAATTCATGATAAATTCAAGAAATAAATTGACATCTCTAAAGTTATGCTAATTTTAATGCACTCTTCTCCTAGTCACATATTTAATAAATCTAGTAGAATTGATAAGCACTGTCTCTATATCTTTATTATTATTTTTTAATGTGAACTGACTTCAAAGAGACAATTTCTCCTGCATGTCAACTCCTGTCCATGTATATATTTACACATGAGCCATTAACCAAAATGGAAAAAAAAATCCTAGCACACTTCACTTTCAAACGTTATTTATCTTAACATCAGTTTTGCCAAAGTAATGTACTATTTAGCCAAAGCAGGGTTTGTTGTCAGTCTAAGGTCAAGATAAATTAACTTTATGCAAGAACTGGAGACTACAATCTTTTTTCTCTCAAAATGAACTTGAGTAAATTAGTTTATTTTACAACAAAGCATCTGGACTTCTATTTGAACTTGACTCTGTTTCTGTGGAAAGGAACTTTTGGCTACACAACAGTAGTCTTTTCCAACTTTGATTTCCTAGAAACTCAAAAACTTCATGCCAACCCAACAAAAGCTGCTTTGAATATTTAAACTGAAAAAAAGTAAAATAACCGACACCTAGAGGTAATCAACACTCAGTACAAAATACTGCTCAGTGGGATTGAGTTGCTTTTTTGTGCTCTTACTCATTCGTTTTTTGAGCCACCTGATGGAGAGTGAAAATCAGTGACACTGCAACAAGGGGTCATTTCTGCCTAGAGAACCACCTCATTAAATTTCAATTATTTTGGCAGTTTGTACAACAACACAGTCTTTCTTACATTCCTAACACATGTAGGTGGCTAATGTCTCTTCACATATGTTTCACAGCAGGCTCTGAACTATTAGAGCACTTACAAGTAAAAGTTCTTTTTCAGTAGGGAATGTAAATGTGACCCCTGTTGGGCAGTGTTCCTACAGTACATGATAAGAATCACTGAGTCAAACACTGCCTTGAAAAAGGTGAACGGGAAGGAAAATCATTCTTATTAAATAACATTAAAGCCTATGACACTATAGGAAAATAAATGAATTTCTCATCAGTGTATACTGCTCAATGAAACTATCTACCTGTATTATCAGGTGGCCCATGTGCTGACTTTAAAATTCCCTGATGCATTTTAGAGTTGCCAACCTTGCATTTTAGTTTTTACTGATATGAAGATCTGAAATTGACATTTTTTCTTTTACTGACACAATAAACATTTTACTGATATTATTAAAAGTAACGTAAACAATACAATTGTAATGATCTTGAGGGTTCATTAAAGATGGGAAGCTGGATATGAGTCAGCAGTGTGCGCTTGCTGCGAAAAAGGCCAATGGCATACTGGGCTGCATCAGAAGAAGTGTCGCCAGCAGATCGAGGGATGTGATCATTCCCCTCTATTCTGCACTAGTGAGGCCACATCTGGAATACTGTGTCTAGTTTTGGGCCCGCTACAAAAAGGACATGGACAAATTAGAGAGAGTCCAGAGGAGGGCAACAAAAATGATCAAATGGCTGGAGCACAAGCCCTATGAAGAAAGACTGAAGGAATTAGGCTTATTTAGCCTGCAGAAGAGAAGATTGAGGGGGGATCTGATAGCAACCTTCAACTACTTGAAGGGTTGCTCCAAGAAGGATGGAGCTCGACTGTTCTCGGTAGTAACAGAGGGCAGAACGAGAAGCAATGGTTTCAAGTTACAGCTGGGGCGGTCCAGGCTGGATATTAGGAGAAACTTCCTTACTAGGCAAGTGGTGAAGCATTGGAATAAGCTGCCTAGGGAGGTGGTGGAATCTCCATCTCTGGAGGTGTTCAAGGCCCAGCTGGACAAAACCCTGACTGGGATGATCTAATGGGAGTGGTCCTGCTTTTTTGGCAGGGGGTTGGACTAGATGACCTCGTGGGGTCCCTTCCAACCCTATGATTCTATGATACTATAGAATGAGTAAGGAATAGAACTTTAATCATACAGACAGGTATCCAGGTGTGTACCTGGGAGCAGCCATGTTAAATCTACTCTGGGGCACGTCTCCCAATTTACACAACAATGGCCCATGCTAGGGAGTCTCTAAAGTCACAACCTTCTACAAGCATATCACTACAATAATAATGTCATAAAAGTGTGTACTCACTCATGATATTCCATATACAGGAATTTGGAATTATGCACCTGTTTTAGCTTCAGTTAATTGATCAATCAGGTTCTTTGGATATTAGAAATTAGAGAAATGATAAAATCATAATCAGTATGGCTTTATGATATAAGAAGGAATTCTGAATTGCAACAATCAATGTCAAAATACAATATTTTAGTTCTACCCAGTTTTACTGACATTTAAATGTACTTATGGATTTACTGACAGTGTTAAAATTCATGAAGACATATCTATATTTTGCATTAGTTTTTATCTCTAATTTTCTTTTTCCTTAGTTTCTTTCTGTAACCTATCAATTGTACCGATTCTTCTCACATGTTCCATTTTGTGCACAATCTATGTCTATACTGCCAAAGAGATTGTAAAATAGTTATTTTGAAATAACTATTTTGAATTTATTTTGAAATAATTATTTCAAAATAGCATTATTTCAAATTTATTATTTCAAAATAGGAGTCTAGACTCTGTTTCAAAAAAGGAGCAAGGCAGGGAAAAATATAGGGCCATTATTTTGAAAAAAGGCAATTCCATGGCTTGGAATGGCTTTTTTTTAAATAACTATTTTGAAAGAATTGTTCTTTTGAAATAAAAGCAGGTTTTGTTATTTTGAAATAGCTCATCTTTTTTCAAAATAACAAAGCTCTTATTTTGAAATAACAAAATGCCTGCATGGACAGGTAAGAATGTTTTTTTTTTAAATAAGCCTTCTTATTTCAAAAAAGAAAAATACAGGGTAGACAGACCCAACGAGAGAAAGACAGAGAAAATGAGTTACAAGTGACAGATATTTGTCAAATCATTTAATGCACTATTAGAAGGGGTCAGATGGTGAAGAGGACAGCGCAAGAACTTAAGGTATAGAGGACTATAATGGAATCAGAAAAATAGCTTGTGCCTAGAAGCCAGACAAAAAAATCACAGTTAGCTTCTCTTGCTTACATAGTAAATTGAGGAATCTTTCTCCCCCTCACAAATAAATGCAAAACAAACAAACAAGGAGTCCTGTGGCACTTAAATAATAACAAATATATTTATTGCATGAATTTTCATGTGAGAAAATCCCAGTTTGTTGGACACTTTAAAAATGGGGGAACTTACAGAATAAAGAGAAGTATCTACCATAAGTATCATGTCTAGGCCACCACACTGTTCTTTGGCTATTCAGCTCATAAGCACTTATGTCTAGTAAACCCCCCACAATTTTTGTATTTGGAGCACTATGCAGATTCCAGAATTCCCTATTGGTTGGTCTATAAAGATGACAAAAAGAACACACAGTATGTATTACAGATTAAAAGAGTGTTGTCAGTCTTTTTATAATTAAACAATACAGTTAACTGGCTCACATATTTCATCTAAAGTTATTTCTATTAATGTTTGCAGAGTGATACATGGAAGCAAAATAATTGCTTAAGGATCCTTAATATTATATTTTTGTTCTTTTAAAATATGGAAT
This sequence comes from Podocnemis expansa, assembly GCA_007922195.1. Lineage (NCBI taxonomy): Eukaryota > Metazoa > Chordata > Testudines > Podocnemididae > Podocnemis > Podocnemis expansa. Next base: position 52,313,962 of record ML681982.1, on the reverse strand, counting down.
TAAGATGCCAAATTCAGATTGTTTGACCTTAGCAAAATAATTTTTAAAAAATCTGAATTTATTTATAAACATCTTCTAATTATGCCATATAAATGCAATATGTATTTCCATAGATGCACTAATAGAAGAATAAAATTTGAAATTATTAGCATATTTTAAGCTGAATATAGAAGACTGAATTTCTCATGCTGTGATAGCATTTTTTGTACTCATAACACTATACTAAACAGTGTGTTCCTTCCAGAAAGAGTTTCAGAGCATCCAGTATTTGTTTAAATAAAATAAAATAAAATAAAATAAAATAAAATAAAAATTAAGAAAAAGATTTTGGTATGAAACACATCATAGTAAATCCACTAATAGACCAAAAATGTGATTGTTTCATCTACGCACACTGTGTCTCACTCAATTTAAACAACAGGAATACATGCACATGTGTTTTCCCTCAAAATGACCAATCCACAGCCTCCCCCTAGGGCACACTGCAAGTGTAAATCATTGAAAGACAAACAACTATTTAAATGCAATATGTCATTTTAACTCTCTTAAAAAGTCATTTTTACTTGAAAAAATAGATTGATTGAGTAATGATGAAAACAAATATCTTTGAACTAATTTGTATATTTGTATCTCAAATACTTTGGCAACTACTAATGGGGGAGTGGGGCAAGAGGATGCCATTCTTTAAAGTAACCATTAGCACACCTTTGAACTATAATCCATGGTAATGTTCTCTGTACATCCACTGTTGCTTAGGACAACATGATGATGAAGGAAGAGAAACTGGTAAGAAATTTTCATTCTTATGTTGGCTTCCTGTAGCTATCTAATGATCCTATAAGCAATGCTATCCTCCATCACTCTCTTTATTCTTGGGGGGTGGTCTACACTTGTTTGTGCTCTTACTGTTGTTAATTTCTTAAGTTATTTTTGTAGATCGAGGTGCTCTTCATCCTATCCATTGTTTGTTCTTCTGCAGCTTGGGACAATGCTTCCATAGGTGAATGTTTTACAGAGACTTGCATTCTAAGTTGCCCAAGATTTTTTTTTAAAGGCCAACTCTGCCCACTATATAAAAGTGCTTAGAAAAATTAACAAAAGTGGGAAATTGAAAAACAGGTACAAAATAAATGGTTTAACCTAAAAGAACTGTAACAAAGTACCTTCAAAACTCCTGGAAGTCTTATGGATTGACACAGTAATGAGCTGAAGAAGTCCATAGATGGGAGAAATGTTTATAGGGAAGAAATCACTGAAATCTGTTTTGACTGATTACTTTTAATGGGAAGAGGTTGCAAGTCCTTTTTGAACATTTGTTATCTGGAGGTAACTGTAAAAGTAAGCAGAATGACGACTCGAAAGAGTAAACTTCACCATCATGACTGCTGGGGCTATCAAAGCTCAATCCTGGGACCCAGGATCCACCATGACAATGCTGGGCTTTCATTTTTCAGACTGGGAAAGATATCCTGATGAGACTGAGACTGAGAGAGAGAGAGAGAGAGAGAGAGAGAGAGAGAAGGATAATAACACTCCCTTCATAAGCTTTTACTAAATCTTGAACAACATCTAATATGTGAACCCGAGGTTCCTGTTGTTATTCTCTCCACAGTGTGTAATTTCTTTCCTGACCTTATTTTTCCTTTTTTCCCATATTACTCTTGACTAAAATTTGTTTGGCTTTCCCACCCAATGAACCCCTTTGGCACACTGATGTGATCCTGACAAGAAAGGCAAACTAAAATCAATGCCTTAACAACCCATCACTGTTAAAAATTTGCTGAATCACATACCTCTTATCAGTGACTGATATGATTGTGTACTTTTCCTGTAATTTCCTAGCAGATAAAGTACAAGCAACAATAAGCATCAGAATGGAAGCTGCATACACTTTCTTTCTTTCTTTCTTTCTTTCTTTCTTTCTTTCTTTCTTTCTTTCTTTCTTTCTTTCAGAATATAGAAACAGCTCAAGATGAACTAAAATAACTTTATCTTCCTTCCAAAAAGGAAGTTAATATAATAAAAAGTGTTAGTCACGGGATTTCCTATACAAATTCTACACTGCAAATGGGAAAAGAAATGCAATTTATATTATATTATATTATATTATATTATATTATATTATATTATATTTACCAAAATCTTAAATTTAGAAATGCTTTAACTGATTTTCTTATTTTTAAATATGTCTAATAAAAGGATTAAAATATTTTCAGTGGTGCTTGTTACAATGAGAAAAGCAAGTGATAACTTGACATTAAAATTTGGGCCATACTTCACTATTTCATGTTGTAACCAGAAGTGTCACTACTGTGGAGCTCTGGGGGACTCAGCCCCCCTGAAACTCAGGGCCAGCCCCTGAGCGATACAGCTCTGCACAGGGAATGCTGCCGGCTGCGCAAAGCCAGCAGCCGTGACCTCTGCCCAGCCAGAAGATGCATCTTCCGGCCAATAGAGAACTGCCCCAGGCTGGGCCTGGGAGTTTTTAGAACTCCCACCCTGGTCAGGTCAGGGGCCTCAGCCTTTGACATGGCTGCACTCTCTTCTGGTGTCCAGGTAAGGAATGAGGAGTGGGCGGCAGGGGTGGGCATTCTGACCCAGCAGGAAACATGTGCAGGAGAGGGAGTTGATCTGAGGCAGCAGGGGCCAGCAGTGGGACCAGGGGGCTAGGGAGAGGCTTGGGGGACCACGGGGGCAGGATCGGTGAAGCAACAGGGGGTAGGGAACAGATTGGGGCCCAGGCAGCCAGTGGGGCCTTGGCCCCAGTTAATCTTTAGGTATAGAAGTGTCCCTGGTTATAACAGTAAGGGGTTTAAATAATATGTTAACCCTTGATGGTTCTGAGATACTACTTATTAAATACAACATAAAATATAACAAATTTGGAGGAAATACTGAACACAGTACAAATGTATGGTGTATTATTCTAAAGTTATTTAATTTAGGTGTTACTGTCACTGTGATATCCTGAGGATATTCAGAGCCTAATTCTTATTTACATATTGGGCTAGATTGCCAAAGAGATTTGGGCACCTAACTACCACTTTAGGTTTATAAATTCAGAAATTAAATCTTTACTGTCCCCTGGCTCAGCTGTCATGTCTGAAGTCTTTAAGCATCCTAAGTTTTGCTGATAAAGTCCCCTGGGCTGGAATACACAAGAGAGACTTAATCACCTACTGCCAATCTAGATGCATTAGTCCAATACTTAGGCATTGTGCTATTTCACAGAACTCCTGCTCAGCTTTTGACTAGTCCTGCAGGTGTCTGAAGTCCAAAAGTGCCTAAATTTCCACCCTTAAAGTGCCTATGGCACCTACCATTTGGCAGTTGGCCATGTGAACAACCACGCAAGTCCTTACTCCACTAAGCAGCTTGCTCCTCACTTCTAAACATCAGAAAGGTTCACAGACAAGATCTTGGACTGCATAACCTTTGAGGCCAAGTTTAGTATACAGGATCACAGTACTTTTAAGCACAAAGGATGTAGGTTGTGATGATGGTCTTATAGCCTTTATAAGGATGCAGAAGATCTGGATTCAAATATCCACACTGCCTGTAATGGAAAAGAAGTTTGAACTTGGGTCTCCTACCTCACTACTCTAATTGGCTGTGGGTTAGTCTATGGTGGGCTTGTACTTTATCCATGAGACTAAAGATAATAAGAGAAGATCTCCTCCTCCACCATCTCTTTCCCTGGCTGTTTCATGTAAACTCACCTGAGGTCCTGATCTTGTAGTCCACCTCTGTGCACATGTACCAGATTGTGTTCCTCCACCTGAATTAGTTGAACAAATGCTTATCTTTCCTGGGTTGTGAATCTCCCTGGAGCTGAAGCAGGTGAGGGGCATCTGGAGACCTATCTGGAGGCAGTAATGTGCATGCTTATACAGGAGACACATGCCCAGGTGCTTGAAGTGACACTGCAGAGTTCATGCTGGGGGCTGAGGCAGAGGGGGAGGCACAGAGTTTAGGCGCTTACAGTGTTAACTGGCAGCTGAGTAGAAGTATTGTGGATTGCAGTGGTGGCTAAAAATTGGAAATAGACACATAAGTTCCTTTGGGGATCCCACTCTCAATGTTTAATGCCCCCCCCAAAGTTCCCAGAATAATTATTCCTGTAAAGTCTACCATTACTATGCAGTATAATAGAATAAGTAGCAACACTGGCTGGCTCACAGCATTTCCTTGTATGGTCTTTGATATTTTTTCTATCTACAGCAGGGATGCTTGTCTGAATCTATTGTCTGTTTCTGCTTTTATGTTTCTCAAAAAAAAAAAAAGCTTGAAAAACAGGTTTTATCTCTGTTAGTGAAATATTTATAAGAGTACACCAAAGTCATGAAAAGGCTGGAAAACAAACTCCAAAAGATCACAGGGAGGAATAAAGACACAAAACTAGCTTTGAAGCTAAGCTCTCCCACACTGTAACTAAGGGCATAATTTCCAACACACAGCCAGGGGAATCATTATGTCTGTTAGGATGGTTCTATTATTGCAGTAATTCTTCCCAAACTTTTGGCCCATATAAAATCCAGGGCTGTGAAATTACTTAGATACTATTCCTTCATTTTTTATCCATACTCTTTACTTTTGGTTCTGGGTTCCACAAAAAGACCCATCCTCCCCCTACATTGCAAAATGTATAGTAAAAAAAACAGTGTTAAGGTTTGTTCTTGGAGTGAAGAAGTTGGAATGAAATAGGAATGGTCATTGCATAAGAGAACAAGATTAAAAGGGGAAAGGGGAGGAGAAGGGTGAAAGAACATTGCACAAGGAAAAGGAGATTGAACAGCTGCAAAATTGCAGAGGGAGATAAGAACCAACTACTAAGGCCTGTACAATAAATGAGAAAAAAAAATCAGAGCACAGTTTCAGAACTAAGAGGATGATGATTACAAATGGTCAAAACAGGACATAGTTTTTGCAAAGGTGTTCATGAAACTTATGTCTTGTTTTTTGTTTTTTTTTTTTAATTTGAAAAATGTTTGAAAAAATCTTGAAATTTCAAAATTAAAAAACAAAAACAAACAAACAAAAAAACCCATTACTGTCAAAGGCTGTAGAGGTGCTTCCAGAACTGACAAGTGCACAGAAAATCTTAAAGACCCTAATCTACCCTCAGGCTTCACCTAAACATTCTTTAGGGAATGAGCCCAAAGGATCAATAGTCTGCTCCCGTAAAATTCTTAAGTATCTCCTCATGCAAAGTAGAAGAGGATAGCATATTTGTGCTTCAGTCTTCCCTTTCTTCCCTGTTTCTGTTTCTTTGTTGTTGGTGGTGGTGTTTTTTTTTCCCCCTTCCTCCTTTAAATTGTCCTTCTTTATTTGGCAAAGCTCAGTAACATTGCAAAGTTCAGAGACTATGATAATCTTTAAAATTTCTAAAAATGCACCATCGATTCCAAATGTAAATATTGCAATGTACCAAAGGGGTAGCAGTGTTAGTCTAGTTCAGCAAAACATACAAGGAATCCTGTGGCACTTAAAGACTAACAAATTTATTTATCACATGAGCTTTCATGGGAGAAAATCCCACTTTGTTAGGGAATACCAGCTGGTATTATGTTCTCTGAAAAACTTTGCCATTGATCATAAAATATGAGGTTTTGACCAACCAGTCTTAGATATAGGCGTCCCACTGCAAGGATGATTGAAGAACTGATTTAGTTGGGGGTGGTCTTACTTTGAGCAGGGAGTTGGACTGGATGACCTCCTGAGCTTCCTTCCAGCCTTAATCTTCTATTATCCTAATATGTCTACTTGACATTAGAAGATGGGATGAAGCACATGATGGGAAAAGGAAGGATTGGGGTGGGAGCCAGTTGACACCTTGACCAATGTCCTCAGCATATGTAAGTTAGCTAAGCTCTATGGAAGTCTCACAGACTCCAAGATCGCAAGGGACCAGTATGATCATCTAGTGTGACCTCCTGCACAATGCAGGCCTCAGAAACTCACCTACCCATTTCAGCAATAAGCCTCTAACCTATGACTGAGTTATTTAAGTCCTCAAATCATGATTTAGAGACCTTAAGATACAGAGAATTCACTGACAGATGAGCCATGCTTCTGCTGCAGAGGAAGGAGAAAAATCCCCAGAGCCCTAATCAATCAGCACCGGGGGAAAATTCCTTCCCGACCCCAAATATGGTGATCAGTTAAACCCTGAGCATGTCGGTAAATCTCACCAGTTAGTCACCCAAGACACAATTCTCTATGTAACCCTCTCCCTTTTCTCCCTGGGAGCAGGCAACAGTCACGTGTGCACAGGCACCTAAATTTGATGACAGAAAGAGATCCTGAGTTTCCCAGTGGTGATGTTGTGATTGTGGGAATCCTCTATCCACTCTTCTGGTGCAGTCCCTTTGTTTTACAGGAAATTAAACTTGGCAGTACCTCCACCTGGCTGGGTCCATTACACGCTCAGTGGCGTCCCTTGGGAGCCTCCGGAACTAAATCCATGCAGCTAAGAATAACCTGTGGGATGGGTCTAATCCAAATTTACTAATTATATATATAATACATTCATGGTGTTTAATTGCATTCAACAAACCTTTCCTTAACAAAGAAACTTATCATAACAGGATAGAATTGAATAATAATACTAATTTAAATACATAGGGGCAAGTAAATAAATCAGTGAGCAGAGACAGAATACAGTTTAAAGGAAACTTATCTAACTAGCATGTTCACAGCCCTTTTTCCAACTCAGAGGTCATACTTCCCAGAGTTCAGAACCCCAACCCCTTGTTTGCATGGGTACGCTTGGAGGGCCAATGCAGGAGACAAGGCAGCTCTCGGCTGGTCCAGTGTATCTGCTCAGAACTACGCTGAAGATCTGGAGTGAGCCCAAACAATGGTCTGTAGTCCTGGTCCTGGTTCAAGGGGACTGCCACACTGTGTCTCCTCAGGCCCAGTCAGTCTCTCAGCAGACTCCCTTGCTTTATAAGCCCTGCTCCAAAATTGGAGGAGGGAGACAGACACTCACATCCTCACTGCAGATCCAGTTCAGCCAGCTCTAGGTTCAGACCTTGCTTTGGACTGAGGAAGCCACCAACCTCTGAAGATCCCTGCTTGAGTGAGCCTCCAGCAGTCTCAGGAACCCCAGGAGCACTCACAGCAGCTTCCAGATTCAGACATGTCTCTCCCCTTTGGAGGAGACCCCTTTTCCCCTTCTGCTTCCTGGAGGCGCAGGCAGGGTCTCTCTCTCTCTCTCTCTCTCTCTCTCTCTCTCTCTCTCCCTCTCCCCCCCAAGGGATCATGGGAGTTGTAGTCCCTTAGTGGAAAACTTACAGCACATAGGAACAGCTTAATTGTTAACCTCCTACTTGATTTCAGAGGCCCTGAAGTACAGGATGCCTATGTTCTTCCCACACCAGAAAAAACCTTAATGTCCCCATTAAGGAACCAAAACAAAGAAGAAACAGATTAATTTACAATATAATACATACATACTTAATTTCTGCTCCTAACTGGGGTAACAGTCAATGCAGGATAAAGTATAGGTTCACTAGAATAGGTACAATTTAGGCATCTAGCCTGGGGTGTACACCACCATGAACACCTGAGACCATCCTTAGAGGATACACATCCTGCTTGGACCCTGCAGTTTTTCTAATATTTACCAGTGCAACCACCCTACAATGTACTGTGGGGATAGACACCTCACTGCTGACTCCAGGCACATCATATGTTAGTTGCTGACATGGCCTGACCTCTCACTGGGATCTCCTTAAAGGCTGTGCAGTCCCCTCCTTTTCCGCTGCAGGAAGTGTTAATAAAATTCCTTCAGAATCTATCACACAAGCAGCAACCTCTTCAATAACATCTTTCCCTACACCTGAGTACCCAGGGGGACCACTGCAGAAATCTATACCTTTCCTAAGGTCTTCTCCCGCAGGAAAAAAAACAGAAGAGCTTGAGGGTTTAACACAGTTGTTTCAGTCATGCTTTCCAGTTGAGCTGGCTCAAATGATGGTACAACAGAATCAGGAGATACATCTGAAGGCCCATGATACACAGGTATATAGCCTGGAAGATCTCCTCAGAATCAGTCTCTATTAGGGAACCATCTATCTCCATCAAAGTGGCAGGGTCTAACAAAGGATTAGCACTGCCTACAGAATTGGAGGAGGGGCTTCTGGAAGTCTGGGCTCTCCTTTGGCAAAGGCTATGTTCATAAGTACACGGTTAATTCGATTTAAGTTAAAACAAAATAAGTTAATTTGAAATAAAATCATTAAATTGATTTAACTTAAATCAAATTAAGCAAAAACATCGAATCAAAATAGCAAGTCTGGACACAGCCAATTGCATAAAGGCAGGAAATGAGCTCAGCTCCCTGTCCATTGTGACTGGCAAGAGGTTGCGAGAGAGATGCTGATGGATGCTCCCCAGTTCCCATACCATCCTTGAGAACTAGGTAGACCCTCTGCTAGCCTGCAGGGTGCTCCCCTGCAGTGTGACACACTCTTCCCTGAGCCCAATGATCCCATGGCTGAGCCCCTGACCATCATTTCACTGGCTCTTACAGCAACCTTAGATCCCCACCCCCCCTTCTGTGCAACATCGCACAGGACACCAGCACAGAGTGGTGAGAGCGGGTTGTCCTGCAAACCTGGAGCAATGAGCAGAGGAGGATGACCCTCTGGGTGAGCAGGAAGACCTTCACTCATCTGGTCGCTGAGCTCACCCCAGTCCTGCACTGAAGGGACATGGTGATGAGAGCAGCCATCCCTGTGGATGAGAGAGTGGCCATCACTCTCGAAGCTGGCCACTCCCGAGTCCCACAGGTCCATTGCCATCTCTTTGGCTTCAGGAGGTCCACTGTGGGTGAAGTGCTGCTGCAGGTCGCCCATGCCATCAACACAGTCCTGCTGCCACAGCTCGTCACCCAGGGAGCACTGCAGGCACCATCACCGGCCTTGCTGCCCTGGGGTTTCCAAACTGTGGGGGGATACTCGATGCGACCCACATCCCCATGTGAGCCCCAGAGCACCATGCAGCTGAGTATAGGATACCACTCGGACCAGAACACCCGTCTATCTCTGCCCCCAGCCCCCGGGTGGCAGCCGCCAAACGAGGCAGTGGATCCAGCTGGCTCTGGCATGCACCACCTGGTGGGCAGCCATGGTGCCTGGGCAGCAGATCCAGCCAGCTCCAGCACGCACCGCCCCCCTGCTGCTAGCAATTGGGGGCAGTGAGCAAGCCAGATCCTGCATGGACTGCCCCCCTTGGGTCCCCCTGCACCTCGCCTCAGGACCCTGGCAGTGGTGGGACTTCCTCCCAGGCTACCAAGCACCCTGGGAGTAAGGTCAAAGCCATTAATCGAAACAGCCATTGTTTTGAAACAACAGGTCCCAATGGCATTATTTTGAAACAACCATTTCAAAACAATGGTTATTTTGATTACAATCAGGGTTTTATTGTTCCAAAACAATGGACGTTATTTTGAAATGACAGGGTTCTGTAATTTCGAAATAAAGAAACGTCATTTCAACATGACAACTTTTATTTCAAAACAACATTGGTTGTTTAGAAATAAAAGCCTCGTGTGGACACAGCCTTAGTCTATAAGGTGCCATAGGACTCTTGCTAGTTTTGCTATACACAGACTAACACAGCTACCCCTATGGAAATTTGTAAATCTTGTTCATGATACCAAGCAGGGAGGGGTTGCAAGTTGTTTGGAGGATAGGATCACAATTCAAAATGATTTGGACAAAATGGTGAAATGGTCAGACTTAAACAGAATGAAATTCAACAAAGACAAGTGCCAAGTGTTTCACTTAGGAAAGCACAATCCATTGCACATACACAAAATGGGCAATGACTGCCTAGGAAGAAGTACTGTGGAAAGGATCTGGGTGTTATAGTGGACCACAAGCTAATTATGAGTCAACAGTGTAACACTGTTGCAAAAAAAAGCAAACACCATTCTGGGATATATTAACAGGAGTATTGTAAGTAAGACATGAGAAGTTATTCTTCCACTCTACTTGGCCCTGATTAGACCTCAGCTGGAGTCCTGTATCCAGTTCTGAGTGCCTCATTTCAGAAAAGATGTGGACAAATTGGAGAAAGTACAGAAAACAGCAACATGTTGGATTAGCAAAACAAACAAGGAATCCTGTGGCACTTAAAGATGAATGGCTACTGCTTTGGAATATGAATGATTAGAGGGCTGGAATGCTTGAGTCACAAGGGAAGATTGAAAGAGCTGGGTTTGTTTAGTCTGGAAAAAGGAGGCTAAGAGGGGACATGATATCAGTTTCAAGTACCTAAAAGGTTGTCATGAGGAGGAGGAAGAAAAATTGTTCTCCTTAACTGCCAATGATAGGACAAGAAGCAATAGGCTTAAATTACAGCAAGGGAGGTTTAGGCTGAACATTAGGAAAACATTCCTAACTGTCAGAGTGATTAGCCACTGAAATAAGTTTGTCTAGGCATGTTGCAGAATCTCCATCATTGGAAATTTTTAACAGCAGGTTAGACAACCACCTGTCCAGGGTGGCAGCAGTCTATCCACTTTTCCCAAAGTGGGTATGGGAAGAGCCTCTTGTCCCTGGGGGAGCCATGGCCCTGAGCCAGCTCCCCCTAGTCCTAAGTCAACCTAGGGCACTAGGTTGACCTAGGGCATCCACACTGGGTTAAGCTGACTTAATAAGGTCGACTTAAGTTGACCTTCAAGGAGGTGTTATTAAGTCAACTGAAGCTTTCGTTAAGTTGACTTAAGGAACCGTGTAAGTTGATTTAATATAAGACCAGTGTGGAGCAGGAGTAGCCTAGGTCAACGTGAGCATTCTGAAGTCGACCTAAGTTCCCAGTATAGACACACCCTATGAATCTACTTACCATTTGGATGCCAAAGGCGTAAGAAATGTAGGGGAAACAGTACATTACAGGGTGATATTACATTATACAATTGATAAATTCAGCTTTGATGTAAAAAATGCATCTCCATTAATTCAGCAGAGTTGTGCCTGGCTATGCAAGGATTAAATTTGGTCCTAGCTGTGTTCTACATGTTCTTCTTAATAAGTATTCATAACAGCTTCTATATTATTAGACACCTTTTTGAGCTGTTTTAATCTATCCTTTAGTTGTTTAAAATTTGCTTTTTATACTGTTTTGTCATTTAACATGGGGACAAGAAGCTGAATTAATCATGGAACATACATTTATCTCAATTCAGGTTAAATATGCTAAAAATTTCAAATGTTGTTCCACTATTGGTGGATCTACAGAAATGCTTTTTGCATTTATTTAGAATAATTAACCACATCTAAGATCCAAAATAAGACTCTTTTTTGGGGAATTTGGGGGTTAAATTTAAACTTAATCAGGACCCTAGTGTCTTATTTCAACAACAAAAGTTATGAATTTTAGAACAATTACTCTGATGTGCCCTGCTAATTAGCAGTAGTATATATAAAATGTGCACCAATTGCTGTAGTGAAAAAGCAATAAATTTAGTTAATAGCCATAAGGATTTGAATTTTAATGATCACTAAACTTTTAAACAACTCTTATGTCTCATAATATAAGATCCATTATTTCTTCTTTTCTCAGTGATTTTTTTTTTAAAATATGTATTCAGGATCTTGTGTATAATACAACTATGTGGCTGTGCAAATAGCAGCATAATCTACCCCTTTTTCAAGATGCTGAATAAATTTCCATTTATAGGAGCATATTTAAAAAATGGCCAATTTACTGCCATCTTAATGTTGTTTGATAATATTCTTTCAATTTCCAGACTGTGTAGTATTCCATATTCTCTTGACAAGAGATAATTGAGGGAGTTTATTGTTCCTGGTATTGCACTTCTGTTACTGCTTATAAAATGAAAAGAACATGAGGAAGATCTTTCTAAGATTCAGAACAATAGCTCTGAAGCTACATGACAAAAATAAGCTTTGATTTCAAGCATAATACTTTCAACTCCCACTATCCACAAGGCAACAAACAGGTAGATATAGAGCAGACCTAAATGCTCAGGGTATTGCACAACAAAAAACTCTTCAGATTACCTCTATTGAACTATAGGGCAACCTGTATGACAGTCATGGAAGGAAGTTCTTTAAGCACAATACTGAGAAGTTAGAGTTCTTCCAAAGTGGTTCTAAGGATGTGAAACTGAGAGATGTTGAGGTTTCTTATCTCACGATCAGAACTCAAACTGAAGTTCACTCAAGTTTAAAACAGGAAACTCAGTCCTGATAAAAATAGATTTGGAAAAAGCAATGGGCAATACCAACTGTGTGGAGCAGCATAGATTCTGCATGATTAAAACAGATTGATACACTCAGAAGGGAAGAAACAGGCAAAATCTTCACATGATTCCATATCCAGTTGAATTCCCAGGTGACCCCAACAGAAACTGTATTCCCATCTTCTCTACATCAGCTCAGTGATGGAAAATAAGTCTGTCTCAAAAACAATCAATCCCTACACAGTGTTGGGGAAAACATATTGGGATTCCCACAGAGACTTTTTCCACTTGGCTTATCCACAACTCCTTGTCCAGTTTTGGGAGAACACTTCATCCAGTTAGTTATCTGGAAACCAAAAATTCAGTTTTACTCCAGATTTCAACACTAAGGTTACTTTATCTGTCATACAGCAAAGGTATTCTGAGTTGATCAGATTCATGCATGGTACAATACATCCAAAGTTATATGGAAAACCTTTTCCTTTATATACATTTAAACATCACATTATATTCACTATACAGCTCATCACACATTTTTGGATGGGATTGATTAATTTGCCAGAACCAATCCCATGGCTATATGCTTTGTTCATGCATACTCAAACTACTTCTTACTTCATCTCTATAGTGCTTAATTTAGCTTGTTCATTATTAGTAAACAGTTCTCCATGTGTTTTTCCTCTTGTCTTAGGTGGCTCAGACATTGTGTTTGTAGGCTACTGATCTATTTACTTATCTTCACCATAAACATTCTGTTTTCAAACTAATGATCTGCTTACCTTCTTAATTTTATCTCTAAGAAATGAGCCTTCCCTCCCTGTACTAATTACTCATATTAGGTCAGGCTGAAACAACAATACCTTTTGGATTGAATGATTGAAGTAAATGGAGGCCAGAAGATGACTAAATGGGTATGTCTACACAGTAACTGTTATTTTGAAATAATCCATTTAGAAATAACTCATTTAGAAATAAAATCCTTATTTCAAAATAAGTTAATTCGAATTAACAGTTTGTTTTTTCAAAATGGTTATTTCGAAATAAGGCTGTTCGGACATGTTGTTTTGAAACAACGTGTCTGAACGCCGTTGTTTTGAAACAACTGTTTTGAAACAACAGCTATTTCTATTTCCTGCTAGGTTTAATGGTTTAGAAACAACGTCCATTATTTCAAAACAATGGGTTGTTTTGAAATAATAGTACGTTGTGTGGACATGAGAAATTTTATTTCGAAACAACGGCTGTTGTTTAAAAATAAAACTCACATCTGAACACAGCAATCTGAATAAGTGGTGAAGCCAGTGGCTTTAACTGTTTCCTTAAATTTGCAACAAAAAGCCAGGTAGGAGTTTATCCTAGGCTGAAACTCTTTACTGAAGAAGAGAGAAAGAGGGTGTTTCAGCACTGGAAAGAAATAACTCTTTCATAGAATCATAGAATTACAGAAACTGGAAGGGACCATGAGAAGTCATCAAGTCCAGTCCCCTGCACTCATGACAAGAGACAAAACAACAAACTTTCTTATCACTAATATTAAGCTCTTCATTAAACAGCTATGGAAAAGTCTGTCTACAGCACTTATACCACAGTTACCATGTATGTTTACATAGTCTCACTTGCAGCATTTGAAGTCTTGGATAAAAAAAAAAGGTCACAACACTTGTTACAAACATATAATCATAGAGGCAGCAATTTATAAACATTATGCCAAAGTCATCTAAAATGATAAGCTAGGTCTAGGGCAAATGTGGTTAGCCATGACTTGTGCCCTCAAAAGAACAAAAACGAAATAGAATGTGAATCAACCACTGACTACCCAGACAAATAAATAAACAAACAAACAAACAAATAAACACCAAATAAAATAATAAAAAAATAAAGAATAAAAAATTCTTGGACCAACCGTCAAGGCACTTAGACCACCAGGAAGTTGTATTCATGATTGTTTGTAGTTTTGGCTTCCCTCTTCCCTATCTCTCTCTCCTTCCTTCTCCCCCCTGGCTCTGCTATGTCTAAGGGCTAGTGTCCACTGACTGCAGCAAAAATCGTTGCTGTCAGATTGACCCTCCGAATTGATTGATTGGGTCTTGTGAAGACCTGCTCAGCTGATCAGGAAGCTCATCTATTTAGACCACCGGAACAACTGGAATAGCTCTGAGCAGATGGGAGGCCCCTGCCTTTGACTCAACACAGTGGACTTTCCAGGCATGGGGCAGTGATATATGGAAGCTATTTTAAGTAACTTGCATATCTCTATCTACCTGCTGCTGAAAACAGTGGGCAGTGTATCATAGAATCATCGAATCATAGGGTTGGAAGGGACCTCATAGGTCATCTAGTCCAACCCCCTGCCAGAGGCAGAACCATTCCCACTAAACCATCCCAGTCATGGTTTTGTCCAGCCAGGCCTTAAACACCTCCAAAGATGGAGACTCCACCACCTCCCTTGGCCTGGCCAAAGATTTTGATCAACAGTTACCTTATAACTGTAGAAGAAAGAGTCATATTAGCCAGAATTGTCCTTTTCATGACCTTTAGAAGTAATTGTGCTATATTCTCCCGATAGGCAGCTTTTTAAGACCATACCCAAGAACTCTGCAAAACTAAATACCATGAAGACGAGCATCACAAAAATGTTCTTCAGTTTAAATTATAAAACACTAAAACGCAAACACATCTAGAATCTTTGGCCCAGATCCTACTCCCATGGAGGTCCTCAAGAGTCTCTCCTTTGACTTAAAAGAGAGCATTCAGTTAGGCTTTTGACTTCATAACTAAAGATATATACTTCAAAAATTTCAAACCATTAGAGCTCAGCAAAAAAATGAAATTTCTGTCTCATCAGAAATTTCAGCATTTCAACTTTCATTTTCCTGACAAAATGAAATTAAAGGAGACATAATTTTTTCATATAATTAAAATTTTAAATTTTTCATTTTGGAAATATCATAATAAAACTAGAAAGGAAATTGGTTTAATGATTTCTTGAACTAATTTGAAATGTAGCTCTTTGGTTCAGTTAAAATAAAGAAATATTCCAGTTTGGGTTGAACTGACTTGAAATTAAATGTTTCATTTCCATTTTCCCAGCAGGAAATACAATATTTTGTAGTGTTCCAGTGGAAATCAAAGTGTCTTCATGCAAAATTTCACTACTGCAGAAACTACATTTTCCACTAGAAAATTATTTGAGGGGAAAATCCTTGACCAGGTCAACTAGCAGGAGAGTAAATCAAAGAAAGATGAATGACTCACGTGAGATCTTATAATTCCACCAGGAATTTAAACTAAGAAAATATTGAAATTATTCAGTTGTCTGGTTTCATTGTAGTTATCAAGAGTGCCCTGCAGGTTTACAATCAAATCTTAAAATCAAGACCATTGTTTACCTGGAACCATTGAATGGGGCCATAGAAGGATAGTGACATACTGAAGGAGACAGAAATTTTTACAACAATTTTGCTTGTTAATAGAGTTCAATAGTTTAGAAGATAAGGGTTTTCAATTATCTGAGAGACATCAAAAGATATGAATAAATATTTCTTAATTTTTCCTGTTGATACCGAAATATAAATCCAATTCCAATTTATGCTAATAAATGAAGGGGTTAAAATAGCATGATCAGGAGGAAGCACTACTCTACAGGCATTTAGTTGTAAGAAGGAAGACCTATGTTTTCCCAGGATTGTGTTTCACAAAATGTATGGCATCCAATAACAAGTATCTGAGAAGTAATTTGATAGAAGTGGGAAAGAACTTTGATGATGAGCAAGCCATGATGACCTAGGTTTTAAGATTATGGCAGTGAACAAGCACAATCCTAATCAGGAATACAGCAAGATAAACTGAAAATCTAGCAATTTAAAATTGATTTCTTTGGTACATCACAATGCAAATTACAGAATCTGACATACAAATACTTATGTAAAGATGGAGATAAATGAGATTCAAACCAAGATATAACAAAAGGAGACAAAGTTCTCAGGAATGGTATTCATCCTAATCAATGCTGTAAAAATGATTATTATACTCAAAAGATAAATAGCAGATATCAAGCACCTAAATAAATAAATAAATAAATAAATAAACAAACGTGCATTATTATTCTTACATTTAAATACCCTGCTCCAAATTTATCCCTACCACAACTCTCCTAATGTTAATCCAGTTACATTAGTGCCGAATTCAGGTCTTTGTTAGATATGTTCATACAAATCAAATTCACCATTGGCTAGCAAGGCAACTTTTTCAGAACACTATGTGAGAAAGAAAAAAAACACTGGAGAAAATTAGATTAGACAGCCATTGGCGATATTCTTCACACTCAGGGAAAATTTCTTTAGCATTATATTGGCAAAATCTAGCTTTAAATCTCGTGGTACTGTGCTGGATGTGGTTACAATCAGCAGGATTAGTGATGAGTAAATCTCAAGTGGTCTCAGAGATCATTCTGGATAAGTATCCAAAAGTATGAATGTCTGAGTTTATTCAGTGTGAGAACACTCCAGTAGATACTGATTACCATGCTAATCAGTTCTAAAAAACCATTTACTTATGCCATGTTTCCCATGGATTTGTTTAATTTTAGTTTCTGAAATAAAGTACAGATGATGTCCAGCATTTTGGACGTTCACCTAGAAATTGAGAAACCTGGGTTCATTCCCTCTTCTTCCACAGACCTTGTGTGTGACCATGGGTGAGTTATTTTGCTTGTTTATGCTTAAGTTCCCATCTACAAAATATGCAACAGCATTTTCCTTCCTCAAAAATGTGTTGTGAGCAGAAATACCTTACAGACTGTGAAGGGTTCAGCTACCACAGTTTTTGGCACTACAGATAGATATTTATCGAGAAATCTTAAAGTGAAACACATATGCGTATATCTCATCACAACTTAATATCATTTATTCTATACTACTCTGGCGAAATAATTTTGGTACCAATATAAAACTATAGCCTTATGTTCAAATCATGCTTCATGTGAATATGGAAGTAATAAAATATAAAAATCATTATATGGTTAAATGCAGAGGAAATATCTTTGTTTAAAAACTAGTTGCTAACTGGCAGATCCACTCCTAAATATGTGGGAGGGTTGTTCCTGTGAACACCTCAATGAGCATAATGGACCCTCAGACTACTCTAAGGATGAGCAAGGCCTGGCTCTCTCTGAACTCTCAGGCCTGCCAGGGAATCCTTATTTAAAGCTCGATTCCTGATCTATTTCCCCTTTCCACACCAGATGTAGGAGAGATGATAAGAAGAGAGCCCAAAGCTATGTGAGGCACAGAGACATATCCATTCATTATTCATTGCTGTGCACAGTGCTAATGCCCAGACAGTCCACTGTGGTACAGAGACCTCAGATCCAATCCTTTCTAACTGCCAACTACACTAGAACTGACCCAAACTGTGACAATTGTAACATAATTCACACCCACCGGCAGCCTGATTCCCCTGATGTAGCTCGAGATTTTTGCCACCTCTATAGTATTAGAGTAAATCTAATTTAATAAAAGAACATAGGAGTAGGAAATAGCGTAAAGCAATCAATCTAGTAGATAAGCTTCATTAGAATAAGTTAGAATATAGCCTAATGCATATACAATTTCCAGTGCTTTACTTAGCAATAAGTATTATCTACAAGTATTTCAGTATCAAAATTGTAGTTAGTAAGTTAAATATGGTCTCCCTCCATGAGGATCATAAGAAATATATCATTTGACTAAAAAGGGCAAACCTAAAATATATATCTTTTTGTCTTTTAAAGTCAGATGGTAGAGTGTTTTAATCTTTTGACCTCCCTCACTCCCCCTCCCATCAGATATTCTTAGCTGTCCTCCCACTGATTAGCTATTCATGCACACTTTTGATCTCCCCTCGCAGATGGCTGATCGAAGCCAGCTAGAAGTAAGGGTAAAAGGATGAAATCACCTTTCTTGTGATTGGTTAAGGATGAAATCATCCTCTTTGTGATTGGTTGAAGGGATGTAAGTAGGCATTCAGAGATGTATAAAAGGAGCAGCATTTCAGCAAAACTTCAGAGATCTCTCCCACTCCTAACGGGTACCAAAAGATGTTTTGGTGCTGTTTCCTGTTGCACTAGGAGTCTTACTCTCAGCTGACCCCAGAGAGAGTGACAACGTCTCTGGTATATGATGAGGGCATCCAAACATTGGGCTTAACTCGGTGGCCTCGAGCACTTGCTCAGTAAAGTCCTGGATATAAAATAGTCTCCAGAGGGTACACTGAGTACCTGAGCGATGCAGGTAAATGAGTCCTGCCTTAATGTTCAGAGTCTTAGTTTCCATCTGAAAGGGTACCCTAGTGTGAGGCTCAACTGATGGCCTTGAGCTCTGCTTGAAAGTCCTGGTGTTACCTCAGAACTCACATGCGGGTTTTAAGCCATCTGCAAGCAATAAATATTTAATTGGCTCCAAACCAGATTAGTTCTGAGATGGAGGGTGGGATCAGTGCAGCCTAAATGGGTAAAACCTCTAGTGGAAAACATGGCTACAGCCCACCAATCAAGAACAGATTCAGAGCAATGTAGAAACTCAGAGCAAGAATTTCTTTGAAAACAGAAATCAATATTTACTTAAGATTTTACAAACTTACAAGGAGATTTAAAGATGGAAAATATGCATTTAAATTAATGTCTGTATACCACAGCAAGCATTACAGAGTGACAGTTTGGAATGGAATCCTACTTTGCTGGGTTACATTTTCTTTTGAAGTTGCAGACATACAAATACAGACTTAACAGTAAAACAAAATATATTAAGACATTCAAAACTAATACCTAAACACTTAAACTATAACATTCCAGAGGTGAGGGCCAGTCACTTATGGAATGGGGAGATCTCAGGTCTTACATCTATTTTCCCTTCTCCGCACAATAAGGGTTTCCAACTTAGGCGTTTCCTACCACAGTTCAGTGGAGTTTGATCTTAAACTTTGTCTGGCAATCTCTTGTCCGGTGTTGTTCGTTTCATATTTTCACTCAGCAATGGTTCTTAGCAACTGAAGAGACAGTCTTTCAGTGACTGAGTGGCAATAGGTCCTTCAGAGTGCATGCAGAGTCAGAGACTAACTGGGACTACAGATGGATAGGATTTCCTCTGAAACCAGTACCTATTGGCAGAACATAGTTAGCTGTGTGGTGCGGCCCTTTGGAATGAGACCACTCTTCTGAGACTAAGTCTTCCGACTTAGCTCAGAGACTAAGTCCTGAGTCCCCGCTCAGAGACTACATCTGGAAAATGCCCTTCTGAGACTAAGTCCCGCAACTTAGCTCATAAACTTCCACCAGAGACGTTGTCACTCTCTCTGGGGTCAAGTGATGGCATGACTCCTAGTGTAGCGGGAACATAGCCAGAGTCAATTTCCAAAGGGATAGCCATGTTAGTCTAGTCCAGCAAAAAACCAAGGAGTCATGTGGCACTTTAAGACTAACAGATTTATTTTTCGCATGAGCTTTCATGGGAGAAAATCCCACTTCATCAGATGCTTCGAAGTTGGGTGAACTTACAGAGTGGAATGAAAATAAATGCAAGGGGATGTAAAACATAGGATCAGGTCATACAGTAACAGCAAATCAGAGTAGTCGTTAGGTTCAAACCATGGGACGCCTGAAGTCAAATTACCTATTGTAATGGGAAAAGAACCCATAGTCTCGATTAAGTCCTGCTTTCAAAGAGTTTAGCTTGCATATTAATTCGAGTTCAGCTGTTTCTCTTTGAAGTCTTGATGTCCCAGCCACATCTCTGATGACAGTCGTTAACAAATTGGAACCCAGTAAGGAGTGGGAGAGATCTCCAAAGTTCTGCTGCTGTGCTACTTCTTTTATATACTATCATCACTTTCATCCCCTCTAACCACTCACAAAAGAGGTGATTTCATCCTCAACCAATCACATAGAGGATGATTTCATTCAACACCTGCACAGTGCTGCAATAGAGATCAAAGGGTTTTGGGGGTAACTGGACAATGGGAGGAGAACTCAGAATACTTGATGGGAGGGGGAATGAGGGAGTTCAAAACCTTGAGCTTTGATCGAAAGTCCTGAGTAACATTCGTGCATACAAACGAGATACTAACATCAAGTTTGTCCTGAGCTCTGAGCTCTTCTCTTCCAAAGTGTACAACTGGGACTCCTTCCCAGTTGGGGGACTTCATGTCTCACTGTCTCTGGCACAGCTTGCATGAAGGTCTCATTGCAAGGAGGCTGCACAGCTCGGCTAACTGAGTCCCGACTCAAGGTGCATGCTTCTGAGGAAGCCCCACAGACTAAAGGATCTGAGCCATGTGGCTAACTGAGTCCCACCTTAAGGCTCAGATTTCTGAAGCTCTTACTCTGCACTCATGCTATAAGACCATCTCCAAGACCCTGCACAACAGAGACATGAAGCAGTAACTGCAGCCATGTGCCTAATAGAACCTTTGGAGGCATAGTGACCCTGTGTAACCATCTTCTCATCAGTTGTTGAGGAGACCCATGGTGGAGCAACTAGGTTCCAGAGCGAGAGAGCAAGAGCGAGGTTGGTAAAGAGAGCGGAGACCAAAGACAGGGATTATATCAGACTGTGGCAAGGGAAAAGGGCCCCCAGGAAGGGTAAGGAGCCAAAATATCACTGGCTAGGGTCCTAAGTTAAAAGCCACGGTTAGAAACTAACAAGCCACTTGTAAGCGCTAATCGCTGACAGGGGACTGATCTGTACTGAAGTAGCCCGTAACACTACGTAAACCAGTGGGAAGAGCTTATAGTGAGAAACCCTCATTGTGTTAGAGAAGGAAATAGGTTTTAGAGCTGAGATCTCCCCATTCTGTAAGTGACTGATCCCCACTTACTGAATGTTATAGCTTATAAATCCATACATGTTTAACTGTTCTAGAGTTTAACTGTTATAGTGGTCAATGTAAGCATATTACTGTTAAGCTTTGTACGTTGCCTTTAAGTCTAAGTAGCGTAGGCTTTGTTAAGTCATGTAATAAGTATTGTAATAAACTTATCACCTGTTTTTCATTGCATTCTGGGTCTTGACTCTTTTTGTTGCCCCTTGTGCCTGTTCTTGATTGGCAGGCTGTAGCTGTATTTCCCACTGGGTGCTGTTTGGGCAGCAATGGTCCTACCCCAGTTATCCCAGAGTGGTATGTTTGAGAATCAGGCTGCTGGACAGCCTGGGAATTGAGTTCTGGGGTAATATAGGAGAAGGTTAGAAAAATCCACACAAAAGATTGCTTGTTTGGGGCAAAATCTTTCTAGGCCCCCCCAACTGGTGTTCAGTGTAGCCCCTGGTCACCAGAGTTTCAACAATTAGTTATAAGGTTAGAAGGGTGAGACTGGAATTTGGAATCCGCAATGGCAATTACACTGAGACATCAGTCTTGCTCACACTCTTAACAGCCATACATCGTGTCTTCAGCTTTTCCTCTTCTGAAAGCCCATCCCATCTAGCAAGTTGAATATTTTTCTCAGTTAAATCAGTGGTTCCCAACCTGGGGTCTGTGAACCCACTGGGGGTTCACAGACATGTTCCAGGGGGTCCATGGCACTGCTCCCTGCCTGGGTCAGAACCAGCTGTGGCCCTGATGTTCCCTGTCAGGGCTGGATCCAGGCAGGGGTACGGTGTGTCGTTCTGCTGCTTTCCAGTCACTGATACCAGTGATGGCTCAGCTCTGCTCCCCTGCAGGGGTTGCCTGCCCCCGCTCCCATTCGAGGGGTGGTTGGGGACCATGGGACCAGCATGGGATGAGGGAGGGAGCTGTGGCCAAAGAGGCCCCACTCCCTGGGACCATGGCCATGGTGGCTCCACTCTCTGGCTGATCCTGCCAGTGCTGCCAGAGCGGCACGGACTAGATTCTGCCAGAGTGTGGGCCAGATTCTTTCCATGGCAGCACCACCACACAGCAGCAATACCTCCACTTCCTGCCATTGGCCAGGTTTGTTGCAAGATTTTTTCAACTTAAAAAGGCATCCCCAACCTTGCAAAGATTGGGAACCACTGAGTTAAATGTCAATAAGAGTGTCAGTAACAATTCAGCTAACAGTAGTTCTAAAATAAGTAACATGGACATGCAAACAAGTACTTAAAATCAAATTGTCCTGACAGATGTTTATTTATAATCAACCAGATTCTTTTATTTTCCTCTCCCTCCCCCCAACAGAGCAGGTGTGCTTTTAATTATTTGAAACTTTCTAGCTCTCCAGTAGTTGTAACTAAAAGTAATTTAGAATTCTTATATTAGTTTTCTGTAAAGTGACATATTAGCCTAACAAACGGCAGTGTAGAACTCATTCATTCAAGCTTCTTTCTTTCTACTGTGATGCGGTCATTTTAAAGGAACATCACAAAACAGGTTTGAAAATTCTCTACATGCTAATCATGTAAACACTGTTGTCTGTTAAATTAAAGTTATGTTTCATTAGCATAACAAATTTACTATTCTCTACCCTTTTATCCACTTTCTTTAAAGACAGCTAGGCAGAAACTTATTAATGTACTATGCATTTTGAATATGTTCAGGTTTTATAATTCAAATTTATGATCTACTCAGGGGGGTGGGGGCAGGCATGGGAAGGTGCTTGAGGTGAGGTGACAGTGACGGGGCCTGGTGGCAGGCCAACCCCTCAGCACTCCTCGCTGATGAAATGGGCCTTCAACACAATCTGGATGTCCAGTGCTCACCACTCAGCCTGTTGCATCCAGGGCAGTGTGTCTTTGGGCTGCCCATAAACTCCAGCAAGCCACTTGGCCTCAGCCTTCCAGATGTAGGGACCCTTTCCCCCTGCAGCTCACAGAGGTTGTGCAGGCAACAGCACACACTGATGACCCCTGGGAAACAATGTTCTCTCTAAGGCCCTGAGGCAACTGAGCAACTCAAGTTGCTTGCTGCACAGGCTGCCCTCGCGGTCCCAATCCTGCACATCCCACAGGCCAGATCCTGCACCTCCCACAGACCTGATCCTCCCCCCCAGTTCTCCTGGTAAGCCCCCTCCAAGCAAGCCAGTTCCCTTCCTCCTATCCTAGCCCGCTCCCCCCTCAGTAAACCCCCAGCCGGCCTGACCCCTCCACACTCTTATCTGGCTGTGCAGGGCTGAGCCATGGCTCCTCCAGCTGGAGAAGCACTGACGGAGCATACTCAGACATTCTGAGCATGCTCCATCAAAGCTTCTCTGGGCAGGAGTTTTAGTAACTCCCAGCTCTGGAGGAGCTCTCAGCTGGCTGGAAGACAGCATCTTCCAGATGGGTAGGGGCTCTGGCTGCCTGCTGTGCAGGGCTGTGGCAGGGAGCTGTGCAGCTTTAGTTTAGAGGGAATATTGCCAGGAAGTTGTGCTTGCTGAGCTGCAGGTGGGTCAGGAGGGCCCTTCAGCTTGCCTTCAGACAGCCAAAGGCACACTCGAAAACTGTGCAGCACCGATGGAGTCTCTGATTCAAGAGGTCCCTGCTGGCGTTCATACGGCCTGTGTGTGGCTTCATGAGCTCGGGCAGCAAGGGATAGGTGGCATCCCCCCAGGATCTGGACAAGGACCTGTTCTTCTCCAAGGGTGAAGTTGTGCAGGTGAAATTGTGCAGGATGTGGGTGTTGCGAGCCTTCCCTGGTCAGTCTACATAGATGTTGTGGAAGATCCCATGGTGATCCATGAGGGTCTAAAGGACCACGGAGTAGTATCTCTTCCAGTTTACATAGTCTGCAGCTTGGTGGTCTGGGGCTTGGATGGAGATATGTATGACATCCATGATGCCCCCACAGTTGGGGAAACCGAGTCCAGCGAAGCTGTCAAGGAGTTCATGCAAGTTGCTCAGAGTGACGATGCGAGCTAGCAGGACCTGGTTGATTGCCGTGCATGAGGGCAGTCCCCACGGTGGCCTTTCTGATGCCAAACTACTGGGCCACAGATCAATAGGAGTCCAGGGTTGCCAGCTTCCACATGGCAATGGCCACTTGCTTCTTCACAGGTAGGGTGGGTCTTAGTCAGGTATCCATGAGCTGCAGAGCTGCTGTGAGCTTTCAGACCAGCTCATGGTAGGTCGGCTTGCTCATTCTAAAGGTCTCCAGCCACAGGTTGTCGTCCCAGATGGTGAAGATCCGTACCCTCCAGCTGCTGCTGGACTTACTTGCCCAGAGGCAATGAGGTGCAGAGCATGCTGCTGAGAGCACAGCAGCTTGCAGGGGCATCAAGGCAGGGGGCAGGCTGACGTCTGCCACCGCAAGGTCAGGGTGCTGGAGAAGCCTGCTCCACAGCAGAAGAAGCCTTCCTGCTACCTGTCAGGTGTCACTCAGCTGCCTGACAAAGTGCAGGAGCAGAGTCTGGCCCATGACCTGCTCAGGCTCCATGTTGCCAGGTCCAGTGGGGAAGGTGATGAGCTAACTTCCTCTTTTATAAGAGTGGTCGGGGGGGGGGACTTCTCCATTGCCATGTTGGCACAATTCCCACAATGAACCCCTTCTAGGTCTCCCTAGCCCCCCAGGTTGACTTAGAAGTCTAGTGTAGACTCTCTAAGTCAACTTAAAAAGATCAACTTAAAATCAACTTAACAACGTTGACTTAATAAAGTCAACTTAACTGTGTAAGTGTAGACATAGTCTTAGCGACTTAAAAGACCAATAGTTCATTAGACTTAGTTGTTTAGGTATGGCCCTAGTGGCCAGCTGTCATCATGCACACAGTCTTTCATCCAGATTGTTTCACTATGTAGGAAGTGATTTGCTGAAGGAATGAAATTTCTTTCATTCAGTTCTTATGGGGAGTCCATTGAAACTTTTTCTTAAAAAAAATAATGCAAATGAATCAGAATGCAAATCTCATTTCATACAAAGAAATAAAATGTTCAACTCAGAATATAATTTAGGTATCATGTATTATCTTTTCATAATCCAAGGTATTTCTCTTACGCTTTCATATTTTATTCACACATTAGTTTGGGTTGTGGTGCCAGAATACAAAGTCAATTAAAATATTTTAATGTAAAGTTTTTGAGATATTCCACTTCTGTTCCTGGAATTTTAATGTTTTTTTAAAAAGTGCTGGACATCATAGTTCCATGCTTTTCTAGAGTCTCCTATATTGGCATACACTTTGTAGCTACGAAGCTTTCATGAGGACCCCTTTGTTACACCTGGTATAATTTGTCTGACTAACTTTCCATGTCTCTGTGTTCTTATTTAGAGTAAAGTTTCTCTGTCAGCAAGTTAACTTCTTTGCAGAAATATCCTTGGTGAAGTTTTCTAGTATTTTTTGTAGAGTATGTCCACATACTTTAATGTTTTCATAACGTTATTTAGTCAATACATTATACCGCAATATAGAGTCACTTAAATCATCCAGTTCAACAACAACAAAATAAAATAGCAGTATAAATCTTCAACCTCTTTACTGATACCTATTTATTCTTTCAATAGTTACAGTTAGTCACCTCTGCATATTTCTGAGCTGTATGCCTTGTACATCTAATCAGGCAGTTAACAAGTTTTGTGGCCATTCAATTATGATGCATTTTGCTTGTATTCGCCTTGAAGATTTTCAGTTCACATTGGTTATTCAACATATAAATTAAATGTTCCATCTGGTTTTTGACATTACATACCTTTGGTACCTTGGTTCATTATTTGGTAGGTATGTTTATTAATAATCAGCATTCTTATTTCAAATGAAAGCACATTATCCTGGAACACTATGACTATGGTTTCCTAGCAACAGAACTTATTTTCTTTGACTCTTATCATTTGAAGAGGCCTGTGTTCAGAAAGGTTTACCAAGTTATTTATTTTTTACATAGCTTCTCACACTTAATCCTTTCCTTTACATATATATATCTTTCCCTATAGAAGGTTATGTTTAGGTTACAGTATCAAAAAAAATTGTCATGTACTATAGTGATTTAAAATCTTCATAAATTTCAAAGTAAACCAGGTTCCAAGAAGGTAAAAAAATAAGTTCATTTTCACACAGAGTGCACTGACTCTCCAGGATTGGTAAATCTAGCCTTTCACAAACTTAAAACTTGTCTTCTGTGAAGGATGGGAAATAATTACAAGGAGGGGTGCATATGCTGGTATCAATAAAATAAAAGGCAGTTCAGACTTCTGTCCCAAAGTTACACCAAACCCAAAATATCTTTTAATTTAGAAAAAAATTGCCATAATAACTTTATTCTTTTATTTTGTATTTAAATATGCTACCATTTTTCCTAGTTTAGTCCAGAATGGGAGTACCAAGATATTGGGAGAAAAGATATATCTGTAAAAAAAATTGCAAAGTAAATATGATTATTATAGTCATTATACATGAATTTTATTAACAATGTTGACTAATGCTATTATATCAATGAAGTATGGGCTTGAACCACAAATAAAATAAAGAGACATTATTGGTCCATTGTAGATTCATGTTCCTTAATTTCCAGAGGGGTAGCCGTATTAGTCTGTGTACAACAAAAATGAGAGTCCTGTGGCACCTTATAGACAACCAGTTTTTTCAGGCAGAAGCTTTCATGGCTTCCAACCTACTTTGTCAGATGGAAGCTGCATCTGACAAAGTAGGTTGGAGCCCATGAAAGCTTATGTCCAAAGAAATCTATTAGTCTATAAGGTGCCAAAGGATTCTTGTTGTTTTTGCACATTCCTAAACAAATGTTGTTGTGAGTGGATCCAAAGTCAATTTTTTGATATTATGTTGAACATTTTAGAAAAGATTGGTAAGTTAAACAATTCAACCTTTCTTTTGCAGATGCACCATTAAGTCTCTGGGATGAAAAAAGCATTATAATAGTGTAGGAGAAGTTCTGTAATTTGAAACACTTTAGTCGAAATACAGAATTTCTGAAAGGAGCAAGTAAGATAAAAGGTGTCTCTCTTCAGGTTGAGTTATTTGCTGATGAGGTGTAAATGAGGTAATGAGCAACTGGACAGTCTTTCTCTGAAAAAATAATGTTCGGCATTTCCAGTAGATTGCCACTAATGATGTAAACTTCAGCTATAATTGATTGTCATACGGTTGCAAAGTGCCATCCTTATAATTTTCAACTATGTTGTGAAAGAAGTAGAGAAAGACTTGAATCCTGGACAGAGAGTATTTAATATGAGAATCTGTGAAAGATGTGATTATCATTTACCACAGTTTCACTTGTAGTGGCAAAGTAAGACACTAACAGTAGGCAATTAAACTGACTTAAAAGTCTTCAAGTATGTCAAGAAGTGGCAGAGTGAGTTTATATAATAAAATGCCGGGGGGAGGGGGTGGAGAAAAATAAATATGGAGTTTCAAAGCAATTCAACTCAGACTGGAATCAAGAAGGGGAAAGATCATCTAGGATAATGAGATCCCATCTATTCTCTTTGATATATATATGAGAATAATTGTGTTGAAACCAATATAAGAATGATATAACCCCAAGAACTGTACAGAAGTATCAACTCCCTTTAAGATATGGAAAAGCAGATACCAGATGAGTCAGATTTAGGACAATTCAAGTGATTTGGCTTTTTTCAGTTATTTGATACAGATGGTGGCTGCAGAATATAGGGAATTCTGTTCAAGGCAATGTGGTGCTAATATGCAGGACATGAAAGCAGCAAAGACATCTGTGTGGGAATGCTTCTAAATAATAATGCTCTCTCTAGTATCTGGCAATAAGATGCAATAAATTGTTTTACAAAACTGCAATTTAGATGTTTTTAAAATTTATATGAGAGTATAGATATGACATCATGCAGAGATTATGAACATTTAAATTAAATCGAGTTACCAGTTATATAATCTAATGAAAGAATTAGCCAAAAATCATCTGGAGTTTTATAAAAAATATTACAATGATTTGGAACATTTTGATAAAATTGTATTTCATCTGAGCCAAAATGTTTTATGGAGACATGTCAGTTTCAACAATCTTTATGTTCAGAAAGAAAGTTTGTTTATTAGTTTATTGGAGAGAGATAGATCTCAGGCCCAGTCTATAGTGCCAGGAAAATTCAGCAGAAGTCTACACAGTAACTTGTGTAATTCCCATCAACTTCATAACTCCTCCTCAGTACATCATCACTGCATTGCACCTCTTTTTTGGGGGTCAACGGTGTTATTAAGTCAATTTCTGGATTAATTTAACGTGTCTTAACTGACTGCTAAATTGATCCAGAAATATTGATCTTACAGCAATCACCAGCATCAGTATAAACATGGCCCCAGACTCTATAACCTGGTGGTCAAAGCACAGGTTCAGATCTCTGATGGCTGATTCAAAGTTATTTAGAATAAAAAACACTCTATTCTGAGGCAGGAAGAGGAGATGCACATTTCCTGGATTTCCACATCCCGGGCCACTATCCTGAATACAAACACCCCGCTTCCTGAATAGAAAAACCCAGCTGTCTGTCAATTGCTGTTTGCAATGGTGTTGTGGCTATGTTGTTTCTAGGATGTTAGAGGGGAAAAAGTAGGTGAAGTAACATCTCCTTTTGGACCCACTTCCACTAGTAAGAGACACATGTTTTCAAGCTTACACAGAGCTGAAAGAGAGCACTGTGTAAGGTCAAAATCTTGTCTCTTTCACCAACAGAGATTGAACCAATAAAAGATATTACCTCACTCATCTTGGGTTTCTATCCATGACACCTTGATGAAATTCTGTAAGATTTTGATTTTATTCCAAAACAGAATGAAAATAAATGTCAAAACCTCCAAAGTTCCATGTAGTAAATAATGCTTAAATCTGCACATTTGATTTAGTACTTTGCTTCGCTGGGGCCATAGTACTTGGACAAAATGTGTCCGAGCACAGTCTGTATTATTTTAGTGTAAAAATATTAAGAAATTAACTACAACATATGAAGTTGAGGCCTGGAGTTATATTTAAAGAATATTTTGATTGAACATGATAATTTTTCTTCATAAAATGTTTTCAGGATGTTGCCTTGCCCACAACCCATTATACTGCAGTGAATTTCACCCATCATGCAATTATGAATTATAAACAAACTTTTTGTCACCATCTGTGGAATAAGTTTATGCATTTGCATTAAGACTAGATTTTGTGATAAATTTCTTTTGTACATTCTCATATGACACTTCGTAATATCTATTAATAAAGCAATACTAGCACTTTTTAGTTACATTTTGGGAAAAGTTGCACAACAATATAATATGCATGTCATACAAAGAGCTTCAAAAATGGCTCATCACTTTCTTTAAAAATTAGAGGATTGAATGAACACATAGACAGAAAATCAAGGAGTAAAATTAACATAACAAATCATTTAAAAAACCCAATAAATTTGGCATTTTGTGTTTAGTGACCCTTAAATGAAGTGATACATCATTCTGAAAAGCAGTTGTATGCTATAGATTTCATTTTGCCACTCTGACAAATCTGCTATTGACATGTGAAAGTTTGGCACCTTCCCACTGAAAAATAACTAAGAAACTGAAGAATAACAACTTCATGCAAACATTTCTAATTGAGTGAAGCTAGTCAGAGTGAGTGTGATGAGGCAATTTCCAGTGTAACAAAGGAAGAAAAATATGTTTATCTTAAAAGGGTAGTTGTCAGCTGTCAAATTCTTTTTGTCTAAACTTCATTTTAAATACCAAGCATTCTGAAATGTCATGTGCTTTAATACATCAGAAGCTTTAAAGAACAATAATGTTAGCTTTCACAGTCACAGCTGGGGGCATTAAATCTAGTTAATTTTTATGCTTTAAAAATGTAGTTCTAAGTAAACCTTAGCTAAAACTTTTCAGACTGAGCATTTTATTTTCAACACTTGGTATGGAATTTAGAGTAGCAGTGTATAGAATTCTTTCTGTTATTACCTGTCATAATTACTCTGGCAAGCCATATTCTTCCTTTATTTCCTGTTTTATTTTCAATTTTTATCTTCATGTTCACTGACATCATTGCTTTGCCTCCCTAATTCTGGTGTGATGAGGATAGGCAGTTACTTCTAATTCCATTGTTGCTATGTCAATTACACAGCTGAGGTGGTTGCTATGAAAGAAGCACTGATTTGTTTCACAGGTTAGGGAACAAAAATTGCTGGGCTAGGAGAATCAACTCAGTTTTCACTTAAAGCCTGAAACATAGGCACAGGCTTGTCATGCTGAATAAGGTTATGGCAAGCCTCACAGTATTTTATGTTTTTCATTAAGACTTAACTTCTGGATTCATGTGAAAGGAATACGTCTTATAGGCCGTTTGCTTTCAGAAAAAAAGTTGGAAGTCGTAAACCCTGAAGGTTAAAATACCAGATGGCAAATAAAAAAAGACCCCTCATGCCATTTTGCAAAACCTCCTAATTTTTAAATCATTCTCAGTTTCATAGTATTTGGGGGGGGGGGGCTTAATTCAAGATTTTTAAGTGCTCGGCATTGGCAATGTACAAAACATTGAAATACTAATATTGCATATTTAAGGAAAAAACAACAATGTCATTAAGAATACTGTGTGATAGAGGAAATTTTTTTTCCTAAACCTAGATGAGAATTACTTCATACCCTGGTTCTTATAACTGTTTTCTTAGTTCATAATAATTAATTTTATAATCCGGAAGGACATCTAATACTGTTGTTACTGATATAAGACTGAATAGTAGGTTTTAGCCACAGCCTTGCACAGGCAGCAGGGTGGAATTAAAACACTTCACTGTGAGTACTAGAGGGTAGTAGATCTATAAAGAGGCATGTCATTAGGTAAGCTTACTATATGATTCAGCAGCTCAGAAGAAAGAGAAGTAAAAACCAATTTTAAATGCTAATGCAAAGTAAAAGATGGGAAAATCCAGATTATGTGATGTGTAGTCCAGTCATGTGGACTTGTATAGTTTTTCAATGCACTGAGATATCACAATGATGAATATGGTGTAAATATCTTGACAGACTGACAACAGCTGGTGGATGATGGATAGATAGATCTCTGAGACAGAAACATTTTCAGTTTACCCATGGGGATCTTCTGAAATGAAAATAAATACTAATTGCTTTAAACACAATTACAGTCTGGTTCTTAAAATCTAAGCCATCCCCATGTACATATTTCACATATTTAGTTTAATTTTTTTTTTAAAGTAACATGGCAGGTAAAAGATAAAAATTAGTTTCTAACATAGTTATTCTAACATCTTGCTGCTCCTTTTCCCATAATGGAATTCTTCTTTCTTCTAGATAGCCATAGTGGAAGAAATATGGCTTTGCTCAAAGAAAATGTGTTCTCTTTGTATCTGCATTTCATTTCCAGAGGGCTATTCTGTTTCAAAAGACTGATTGCTGGTACAACCCTGACTTTGAATATTTTGTGCAGTTGTACATGAATCAATCACATAGTGGAACACTTGACTATGTCAACTTGTTCATATGATCACTTTCATGAAAACAATGATATGGCACGATCCGGGAGCTAAAATCACTTGTACAATATTAGAATGATCATGACTATATTCAGTATATTATGAGATCTGCTAACATTGTTACAAATAAAGAGCCAAATTCTGCTCTCATTTAGACTTGTGTAAATCCCTTGAACACCCTAAAGGACAGAACTTGATCTGATCTCTTACATGAAAACTACTTACAGCCTAACCTATTAGGCTGTAAGCAGTTTTCATGTAAGAGATCAGATCAAGTATATATACACCAGTGTTTATTGACTAACTTGGAAAACTGCAGACAGTGTAGACATAGAAGTGTTGCTGGACCCCAGCCTGAGCCTCACCCGCTGACCCACCCCAGGGACCAATCTGGCTCTGGGGGCCATGTCTCACCTCAGCTGCCACTGGTGAGCAGCTTGGATCTGGATCCAGTACCTGCACTTGCCACAAGTGTTGGAAGGCTCAGAGACAGCTCCTGCTGCTGCCAGGAAGTGGCTTGGAGTTGGATCAGCTCTGAGCCAACTGCCAGCAGCTGCAGGAACCCACTCCGAGTTGCTTGATGCTTGCAGCAAGGGTAGGGGCCGGCTCCAGCTCCAAGCCCCTTGCTGGCACAGCTGGGGCCAGACTGGGTCCCAGAGCCAAATTGGGACCTGGAGCTAGATCTGGACACGGGGGGGGGGCCACAAGCCTTCCTGCCATCTACATTGCATTAAGTGGACTTAACAAAGTTGACTTACCGCTCAAGTCAAACTTAAGGGCAGGTGTAATTAAGTTGACTTAAGCAAATACTTAAGTCAACTTAATACAAACCCAGTGTGGATGTGGAGTTCCTTAAGTCAAAGGGAGTTGAAGTCAACCTAAGGTTCCAGCATAGACATACCCCTTAATGCTTCAGTCACTATTTCCAGCACAAGTGCTTCCATGCTGATGATGTTCATTAAAAAGTCAATGTGTTAATTAAATCTGTGACTGAAGTCTTCAGGGTAGAATTGTTTATTCTGTTCCATGGTCTTACCCTCCTTTTGCCATGTATTTCATGTTACAGCATTCTTGAATTACAACCCGGCACATGTTGTTTCATTTAAGAACAGTTTCACTGGAGATTTGGCAAAATGAAAAGAAGGTATTGTAGCCCATGACTTTACCTATATTTGATTTGCATGCATATCTATCATTATATATTTATACATATATGTCTGTCTTTCTTTATAAATTCAAGAAAATCTGATTTTATAGTATTAGAATTAGCATAAGTGGATAAGTTAGCATAACTTTTATATTGATAGCCAAAGCATAAGATACCAACAGGCCTGTATAAGAAATTATAAACAGCCTGTATGTGGGAGCTTTGCAAAAGGATATAGTTATGAGTTGTTTTGAAGTTGAAATTATCAGACAGGGTGAATTTGTTCAACAATCTCTGATGGAAAAACCTCAGATAAGTTATTTTGGATCATGACACATAGGTCAGCAGGTGAATAACAACTTAAATAACAACTCAACAACTCAAGATGGGACCTTTGACATTTCATAGAATACCATCAAACCCACAAAATTCATAAATAAGAAAAGGGGAAAAGTGTTGAAGAATATTCTAGTACACAAAACATGTGCCAATTGTACTCACAAACTATGGCCAATGATATGGATAAACCCTGGCAATTTCTGGGGCAAGAGCCCATATCTGGATGACCAGGGAGGATCTAACCTAATCTATTTTTAGAAGGTTATAGAAGTGCAGACTCTATTGATAGAGGGAATCCAAACACCAAACTCCCATTCCAAATTATAAAGAATCAGGCTACAGTATCAATGTGAGATTTCTAAAGATAGCTATAGCACTCGACCCAAAGTTTAAGACTCTGAAGGGTCTTCCAAAATCTGTGAAAGATTGTGAAACATGTTCTCAGAAGTCTTAAAAGAACAATACTCTAATGTGGAAACTATAGAACACAAACCACCAAAAAAGAAAATGAACCCTATTTGTGGTTTCTGACTCAGATGATGAAAATGAATGTGCAAGAGTCTGCATTCCTTTGGATCATTATTGATCAGAACTTGTCAACAGCATGGAAACACGTGCTCTGTAACAGTGGCCAAACATGAAGGGACATAATATATTTAGTATTTTGAGCATGATGATACCTTGCGACGCTGGCTACAAAAGTACCATGTGAATGCCTGTTTTCACTGTCAAATAACATTGTAAATAATTAGCAGGCAGCACTATCTCCACTAAAACAAGTTTGTTTGTCTTACTGATTGGCTGAACAAAAAGTAACAACATATGAATTTGTAGGCTCAAAAGTTTCACATTGTTTCATTTTTAATGCACTTATATAACAAAAAATTCTATGTTTATATGTTGCACTTTCACAGAAAAGAGATTGCAATATCTTGTATGACATGAACTGAAAAATACTTTATTTTGTTTACCTCTTTTACAGTGCAAATATTTGTAATAAATAAATATAAAATGAGCACTGTACGCTTTGTATTCTGTGTTGTAATTGGAATCAGTATATTTGAAAATGTAGAGATGCAGCCAAAGATATTTATAATAAATTTAAATTGATATTATATTATTGTTTAGCACTGCAATTAAAATTTTGATTAATCATGATTAATTTCTTTAAATGAGTTAATTTGTTTTGAAGTAATCATCTGTGTTAACTACTATTAATTGACAGCCCTAGTTTTACAGTTATTAAAAGAGCTGTGTTCAGCTTGATGCTGCACCTGACATGGCCATTATTCAATCATCATCTTATGATGACTGGTAGGACCTAAGCCTCTGCTGTCCTTACCCCAGTTCCTACAGGTAGAACAGTATAAAAGTGGCATGAGAAAAAGCAGAAGCTCAGCCCGCATGTGTCTTTTCAGAATCTTTTTCTGTTAATTTTATTGATGGATTTTCTAGGCTATGCACAGAAAGCTTTTTCACCAAAGTTTTGCTGCTGTAAAGTCACTGCTATAATTAGATCACTGTTGCACCTCTTCATTGTCTCCTCCTGTCAGTGGCTTGCATTCACACTGTCAGCTTTTTTGTCAACATCAAAGTGAGCAGTGCACTGTGGGTGGCTATCCCACAGTGCAACAGCACAGTAGAACGCGTTGGGAATGGTTTGCAATGCCTCATAGGACAGGCACAGTGTCACATGTGAAGATGTCCTTCTCGTTTGACAGTTGCTTTTAAACTGCCCCATCAGTCAAATTGGCAATGCTGAACAAAAACAAGAAGCTCACAGAAGTGGGAGTGGGGGAGTATGTGAATGAGTGTGTGTCCGTGTGACACACACACACACACACACACATACTGAGGCAGGCAGCCTGTGTTGGACACACTGTGTCTGCACTCCTCCTGTAAACTGAGACTGGAAGTTAGAAGCAACCAATCCCAGGGCTGAAGCTGCTACAGAGACAGCTCTTTAGAAGTGCCATAGGACTCCTAGTTTGTTGAGCTAATAACAGGTGACTGCAGTTCCCAAACCCTTCTCAGGACAGGCATTCTGGTTCACAAGGGACAAAGTCTCCCTCCCCGGCTCTGCATGGAACATCAGGAGATAAACTTTCCCCAGTAGTTTAGGGCAAGCAGACAGGATTGACCTTGCTGTGCTGTGAGCTGAATTCTCCACAGTGGCAGAAGTTACTTGAAAACGCCTTGTTTGTTTTGAAAACTTTCTGGGACTTTGAAAGGGGAGGGGTGGAGGCAGCTGGCTGAGGCAGTTGAGATCAAACAGATGACCAGAGCGCCACTTACGATGTCACGCTGGGGTAACAGGGTGTTACTTTTAGCAATATAACCTGAGGGCAGTGCCAACTTTACACTTGCTTTTTCTCAAAAACTTTGCCAAAAAAGGATCTGTGCCTCTTGATTAAATGATTTTATTTTGTCTACAAAACAGGGCAGTTTAGTCAACACAAGGATCCTGGCAGTGTGCACACTAGGATTGTTTTGCTGACAAAAGCCACCTTTCATCCACAAAACTTTCTAGTGTATGCAAGTCCCTCAATGCACATTTCTGTAGTTTTGGGTAGAAGTTAATTAGGTTATTCACAAAGTTCTTTTAATCTTTTCAATCACGTTGATTTTTTTATGCAAAATTGAATTTGTAGAAATCAACAGCAAATTAAAGATAGCTTTTGTTAATCATGTGTCAGATAGTGCACCAAGGATACCATGTAATGATCACAAGCAATACATTTGGTGTCCTTAAAGAAGATAATTAAATGTAATTGAATGTGGGGAATGCTGGCCAGTAAAGGCTAAAAAGAGTTGACATGGTATATATGGCTAAAAGAACCATAATTCCATTAGACTAAAGCTGTTTGTTTTAAGATTAATTTTGAAAAGAACTTCCACTCCCCTATTAAAAAAAAGTAGTCCTGATTTTAAAATGTAGATAGAACTCTGTTAAAATCTCTGATCATTAGCTGAATCCTCTATATCTTTGACAGATTACAAAGAAGTACATTTTAAGATGAAATACTATGACTGTAAATCAACTTCTTCTTCTTGACAAGAGTACGGCAGTCCAGAACCAGGAGGTTTCATTTTCCACACATTTGTACAAACATTTTCCTTGGCTTCAATCCATCCGGGTATGCATCATCTGGATAGTGCTTTCAGATAAGTACATTTGAATGGACCCTAAAATCAAAGAGAAACAGCCTTAAGCACCAATTTTAGAGTACTTTAGACCCCAAAATAAGATCCTTTTCTACCATTTATTCCCTCAGGATCACCCTTGTACCTTCCTTTTATTTTTTGCTGTTTTTCTGACAGACCAGTGTCCTTCATCTTCTCTCAACAGATGTCCCTGTCCCATTCTCATCTCCATGACTTATTTAAATTTGATAGAAACATCTGGAAATTTGATACATACACCTGATGTAGGACCTGATCCAAAATGACTGTATTCAACTGAATAATTACACTTCTGCACATTCTGGTTAATTCTCTGGTTAAACATGCAGCAGAATTTGGGAGTTTGGAGTTAACTTTTTCTTCATTTTTTGCTATGATGCTAAATCTCTTATTTCATCACAAATATATTGGCTTTAGCACAATTGCAGAAATTATTAACAAGATTCTGCCATCTTTATTCATGTTGAATAGTACTTTACTACATGAGTAATACCATTGGTTTTGTTACTCATAAGCAAGGCCAGTAGAATGTGGACTTCTCCTGTCTCCCCCCAAATTCAGTAAATTAGTATGAAATAGTTTCCACTGTTATAGTCTTTCATTCTTTCTCTCTCTTTCTTTCTTTCTAATTGTGGTGGAAATCCAGGAAAGGGAACCTCCCATTTCTTTGGTTTTTTTTCCATGTTGATCTGAGTGAAAAATGATTGTTTTATAGAATAGCTAAATAAATATTTAATGTTAGAGATGCCAAATGCAGTAAGTTTAGATTCAGAGGCTTTGATAGCTTTCCGGGCCAGAATTAATTAATACATATAAGAAATTTGGATACTTGCCACTTTGTGAGTAATGGGAACACTAATCGGAAATGAAAATATCTGGCAAAAATCAAATTCAGTGTCATAATGAAAATATATTTAAACTGGTAAATGAGTCAGATGATTGGAAATTGGCTACAGAGACTTTCACCTCTGTCACAGATGTAAATATGTCCCTTATAGGTAGAGCCCTGCAAATATGCAGATATCCGCAGATATCCGCATTGTATCCACATCTGTGGATAAAACACGGATATCTGCAGACCATTTCTTGTGGATGCAGATCAAATATGGATCCATGTATTTTTATCTTCAAAGAGCTAGAGCCCTGCATATATGTGGATATACACGGATATCTGCATTATATCCACCTCCACAGATAAAACACGGATATTCGCGGACCATTTCTTGCTGATGCAGATCACATATGGATCCACATATTTGTATCCATGCAGGGCTCTACTTATAGGTAGCTTCAGCAATGACACATTCTGAATTTGAACCCCTTCCATGCCACCAAATGTTGCCTTGGGCACAAATCAGGCTTTACCATCCCTGTATATCTGGGGCTCCCCTTTCGTATGAGCTCTCTGCTGAGACAAGGAAAATGAATAATCATGAAGACTGAATAATAATAATAATAAAATTGTCATTCCTAGAGTTGGACCCTCCATTTCTGAAGTATATTTGCTCAGACTTTTATGGAAGTGCTGACTGCTATTCCTCATACTGTTCCACTACCATGACGAACAAGTAGACTACTGCAGTCTTTGAGATCTTCAGCCTTGCATATTTTATAAGTTCTAAACTCACTGGGTAGATACTAAAACAATTGTCAGACAGTCAGATAAATATTATGCCCTTTTGAGTTCTTCATCTATGCACTTTCTATTGATCTACCTTCATCTTGCCTTATTCTAAAATTTCAAACATCTGATCAGTCTTAAGAGGGTGATTTTTTTAAAAATCAACCTTTTCAAGAAAGGCTCCTTATGGTCCCTCCTGTTCCCAGTCAGTATGCCTCTTGAGGCACAGAATGGTTCGTACTCAGTCATAAAAACCTAAATATTTTTCTATACCTAAGAATTCTCCTATGACTTGAAAATTTGTGTTTTGTGACCCTGGAGGGCTAGATACAAGAACCCTGAATACTCAAAATGAGAGTTTCCTTGCTTCCTAATAATGCCCCAAAAGCACTCTCCTCTAGGCCTAAATGGCCCTGAGGTAGCAAACTCGCATAATACTATCATAGTTTTACTTATAACAAAGTTGTTTCAGGGAATTTTATTGCCCTATCAGAGCCCTTTATATGTGATCTCATGGTAATGAAGGGACCTGGATTTACAAGCAGAGGACTGAAAAGCGGCTCCAATATTTTTTAAAACTCTCTATAGTGTTCCTAAAATACTGATTCTTTAACATGTGTAGCACATAAAGAATATCTAATGGATATATTTTGATTTTGTTTTTTAATCACTTCATTAGTGTATTGGCACAGATCACTCTTAAACACATGCTGACAAAACCTTTCTACCAAATCATAATCATGAATTCTGTTTATCAGTGGTTTCTACACTGTTCATCACCACAGTATCTGTTTGCTAATATTAAGGTTTGCAATTAATCAATAATTTATGTATAATATGTTCTGTGGCCATATTACTTATTCTGTCTTGTCTGGTCCCTGCTAGAAATACAACAGAGTATGTTTGATTGGTAGCTATTTTAATTGTTCTGGGAAGGCTACAAAAATCTGATGCACCAGGAAAACAATTTGCTACAAAATCTACTTGAAATATTCTTCTAACTAGTGGTGTGTGAACTCAGTGGTCTCCATGGTCCTATATGCTGTAGATAAATGCTCTTAAGTTTGAATGCTTCTCTGAAGCTTACAGTACACAAATGTATCTGTAAGCGCTTGAGAACTCAGTGTGGAGAGCTCACAAGAACAAGTTTCCTCACAGTTCTTCTGTAATTTCTGGTTTCATTCATGTTTCCAATAACCCCCAGGAATGTTAGTAATCTCATATCAAATTTTGGAAATAACAAGGGAGTGAATATTCCCCTCAGAAGTTAAAGTTAAGGGAATAGTTCATTGATTTTTAAGGTTGAGTTTGGTTGAATTTTATTTCCATATACAGTTTTGTTTGGTTATTTTATTCAAACAAATTAATTTATTCCTAGTTCTAACTTTTCTGAATTTGAGATTCTCCAATGGGATTTTCACCTATTAATTTGGATGAACAATTCATTATTGTCAATCTATATTCTAAATCTTACAATACCTGTTCCTTTATTCACAGAAAGTGATAAATAGGCTGGGGCTTTCTGAAAAATGGCACAAAAACAGATGTCAGGTTCACAACAAACAAATGAAAGTCAACAAGACTGTCCCCACTCAAGGATAAACATCAGAAAGAGCTGTTTTCCATCAATCTATCTGGGTATGTCCATACACAGTCTTTAAATCAAAATAATGCAAATTATTTTTATTTAAAAGATTGCAGGTCCACACTAGGTTTCCTTATATCAAGATAAGGAGCTCCCTTGTCTTGCAGTAAGGAAAGTCATTTTGATATAACAAAACCTAATATTATATAAAAATGATGGTTAAACCAAAACTGTTATTTTGAAATAGCATTGTGTGGATGTGTTATTTTGATTTAACAGTTATTTCAATTTAACACTTTTGCCTTCTCCTTCCCAAGCTCCTGTCCTTCTTCTATATATTGGGTCGAGGCATGGCCCTTCTATGGGGCCATCTTGCCACACCTCCCATGGTGCCCCTCTCCTAAATCAAACTAGCAAGTCTGTCGATGGATATGCTAGTTTGATTTGAGTTTCTAGTGGGGACATGTTAAGTCGATTTATCTTAAATCAATTTAATGGTTTTATAGACATTTTATTAAATCAATTTAACTTAAATTGATTTAAGTGCCTAAGTGTGGACATAGCCTCTAAGGACAAGGATACATTAGAAACTTGCATTGGTGCATATGCACCAGTATAATTGCACTGCTGTAATTCTTCTACTGAAGATGCTCTAAGCCAATGGGAGAGAGGGCTAAGATGGTATTTCCTAAACTTTTGAAAGCCAGATCCCTGTTCAGGAAAACTAATCCAATCAGTTCCCCTTCGGCACTGCTATGTGGCAAGCAAGCATCCATTCAAAATAAGAAGTCACTCTTAAATCATATGGATGATGTAGGGCTTCATAATGTTTTACCTCTCTTTTTGTATAAGCGTTAGTAATTAGCAATGTAGTCCACAATGTTGGCACTATTGAAGGACCATCAATGGCATCTGAGCTATCACCCACTGAAATAATTGGTCTTTCCATGCCACAGAGCTACTGATTCAAGCTCTCTGAAGACTTAGCCAGACATCAATGCATCCCTCATACTCATGGCACATTTTCAAGGGTTTTTTTCAACAAAGAACTAGTGAATTACCATTTTTAAGAAATGAAGATCAAGACTCTGGAGAATAATTAAGACGACTCTCCACACCCCCTGTGGTTAATCTTTCATGTCTCCTTAGAGATACATTGTTTTCTTTTGTTGTAAAACAAAGAATGTTGCTAGTATTTTGCTGAAAAAAATTATTGAGGGGAAATTACCATTTGTGACATTTGGCAATGAATCCAAGTGCAATTTTTTTAGCTACTAAGAGTTGTGGGAATGCAAAGCAAAGACTATCATTCATTAGGACACAGCAAGCAACTTTATTCTGAAGTAGAAAGGAATGGAGCAACAACATCAGTTGTCCTCTGGCTGTTCTTTTTGATACTCAAAATAAGTATAATTTGTAAGTTTGATTCATACAGGAATATGAGACTTGCCGAAATATAACAAATATGGCCATGAAATCTTTTGATATGAATTTCCACAGTATTCTTAGCAGTCAAGTTAAAGAAATATAGACTGGATGAAAGGGCTATAAGATAGATAGAAATCTGGCTAGACCATTGGCCTCAATGTGTAGTGACCAAAAACTTGATGACTTATTGGCAGCTGGTAACAAACAAAATGCTGTAGCATTCAGTGCTGGGACTGTTTTTGTTCAACGTCTTCAGTAATGATCTGGAGGACTGCACACCCAGGAAGTTTGCAGATGATATGGAGATGGATGTGTGTGGTAGATGTGCAGAAGGGTAGAGATAAGATGGTAGAAATGACCCAGACAAATTGGAGGATTTGGCCAAAAGAACTCTAATGTGGTTCAGCAAGGACAAATGTAGAGTCCTGCACTTAGGACAGAAGAGTCCCATGCACTGCTGCAGACAGGGGGATTGACTGGTTATGCAGCAGTTCTGCAGAGAAAAATCTGGAGTTAGAGTGAACAAGAATCTGTATATGAATCAATGGTATGGTCTGGTTGCCAAGAAGGCTAACTTGGGCTGCATTAGCAGAAGCATTGCCAGTAGATTGAGGGAAATGATTATTCTCCTCTGTTTGGCACTGATGAGGCCACATTTAGAGTTATCACGTGCAGTTACAGGCCCCCCATTACAGAAAGGGCATGGACAAATTAGAGAAAGTCCAGTGGAGGGTAACAAAAATGATTAGGGGATTGGGGACATGATTTATGAGGAGTGACTGAAGGAACTGGAATTTAGTACACAGTAGAGAAGTGTGACGGTGAATTTGATAGCAGCCTTCAATGACGTGAATGGAGAACTGCAAAGAAAATAGAGCTAGGCTGTTTTCGGTGGCAGCAGATGACCGAATAAGAAGCAATGGTCTCAAATTGCAGTGGGGGAGGTCTAGGCTGGATATTAGGAATACTTTTCCACTAGGAGGGTGGTGAAGTATTGGAATGGATTACTTAGGGAGGTGATAGAATCTCCATCCTTAGAAGTTTTTACTGCTCATGATGACAGATCCTTGTCTGGATGATTTAGTTTGGGTTGATCCTGCTTTGAGCAAGGGGTTGGACTAGGTCACCTGGTCCCTTCCAACTCTAATCTTCAATGGTTCTATGATATGGGCTACATTTATAAGCAGGGAAATATTTTTATATATGATAATTATTACGTGAATTATTTTGCTGTGGCAAATATAATGGACAGTGCGTATCATAGAATCATAGATTAGGTTGGAAGAGACCTCAGGAGGTCATCTTATTCAAACCCCCCCCCCCCAAAAAATCAGAAAGGTATTTTTTCTTTTGAGAAGCTATACCTGAATTGAGCTATATTGTCTTTAGTGTACCATTGTGAAGGAATTCAGTTGTTTGGCTAGGTCCCATTAATTTTTTACCATGTTGATTGATATGTATTATGATGTTATTACTAAGACAAATGTTCATCAGGCATAATTTTAGGTGCTATATTTTACAGAAAGGATGTTGAAGAAATAGAAAAGATACAGAAGAGTGTCTAGGATGACAAAAACATCTTGGGGTTATAACTACATGGAAAAGTTAGGAAAGCTAAGTTTGTATTACAAAGAAAACAGGATGTTAAGCAGGGACATGAATGAGATGTTTTGAAAGGTATAGTGGAAGTGAATGGCTCAAAAACAGGAAACAGCCTGAAGCAAAGTAAGTACATAAACAGAAGTAAATTTAAGTGAAACTTTTTATATAAATGGTAAATTGTTATATGAAATAGGCAGAAAAAGAAGCTATAACTATTAACATAGCAAAATGCTAGCCAGGTACTTAAAGGAGGAAAAAAAAATCAGTTCAGTGAAATAGCTTCTGGTTTGTTTTTTTTATATTCATATTTCTAAATAAGGTGACCAGACTTTTAATTGTACACTTTACATAGGCGATTCCTTGAGAAAATTTAGGGTACCTTCACAGAATTAATTCTATCATTATGCAACAAGTAGCTCCAAATGCAATCAAAGTTAGATAGTTATGAGGAAGTGTTCCATAAATAATGTCTGATATTGGTGTGAGGAGACCACATCCAAAGAGAAGGAGATGGCAAAGGCTATGAAAGAGGGTGCAAGCAGAAACATCAAAGAATGAAAAATGTTGAATAGTAAAGAAGAAATATTATTAAATTAATCTCAGTCACA
The DNA here is from genome assembly GCA_007922195.1 of Podocnemis expansa. NCBI lineage: Eukaryota > Metazoa > Chordata > Testudines > Podocnemididae > Podocnemis > Podocnemis expansa. Next base: position 52,270,894 of record ML681982.1, on the reverse strand, counting down.
GACTTTCACTTTCCTCTGCAGCATAGGACATAGGTCACTTCCAGGCTTCGACTAGTGTAGACAGTGCCTTCTCTGTAGCTTAAAGTCTTTAAACTATTATGTGAGGAATTCAGTAATTTAGCCAGAGTTTAGGGTGTATTACATGAGTAGGTAAGGTTCTGTGGCCTGCAAGGTGCAGGAGGCCAGACTAGATAATCAGGATGATCCTTTCTGAACTTGAAGTCTACGACTCTATGAAGCCACATAGGACTCAAGACAGGGAGACCTACCCACCTTTAAATTCTGGAATGATGAAAGGGCAAGGTACAGTATGGACCGAGTGACTCAAGTTGGGCATGACTGACAACATTATTTCTGATGAAAAATAGCTTCTTTGGTACCTCAGAATGTCATGTATTCTCTTTTGATAGTTATGAATACTCATTTCAGCAGTTCAGCTTTTTAATTGCACATATATCTTCTGGGTAATTAACTATACAATAGTTTATTTTTGTTATGCTAAAAATTAAATCTATTTCTATGAATGCAAAGTCTAATATTAAGTTTCAAGAAACACACTGAGAAATTCTTCGTCATTGTAATATATTCATAAATTAAATAAGCAAAATCATAAACTATCTTTCTGCAATTTATTCTCATAACAGTTATAGCCAGGAAATACTATAGCTCTATTTCCAACCCCCATTGTGATTGTCTATTGCTGACCTGCCGGGTGCCTAAATCAAATACTAATCTCCCAAGTAAACCAAAATAGCAACCTTTGAATTTTTAATTTTACAGTCCCGATAGCTTTGAAGAACCAATAAACTTGTAATCAATTTTAATTTAACTTCAAACCCACTGGTGTGTTTACTGTAGATGGTCTTTATGGGAATTGAATCTAAAATTATTTATTTATTTATCTAATCCTTCTAGAGAGCTATTTCATGTTCTGCCACACTATTACAAGAAAAAAATGCAATAAGACAGTGGAGAAAGATATGTGTTTGAAAATTATTTTATGTATATGATGTGACAAGAAATACTGAATGCATTTTGCTAACAGAAATTAGAATACTTTAAAGAGTGCCTAATTCTTCTCTCAGACACATATAGGGTGCTATAGGTGTCATGCCCACACCGGTAAGGGCACAGCTGGACATGTAATTTCTGATATTAAACCCTCGAAGCTTCACTTCAATTATCAGGATGCTTACACATCCTTTTCTAAGGTTGCTCTAGTAGGCAACTTTTTTTCTGGCATGGTACATATACATCCCACTGAGGCAGTAAGCTATACAGTAATGAGTAGCGTTGTCTGGAAAATTGGGAAATGTTTTCCCAGCTAATGAAAAAATTTGAGATATTGAAAAATTTTACTATCCAGAACTGAGATGAAAAATTAGTCTAAAAAACTTGCTAACTGGAAAAAATCAGTTGGGGACAATTAAATCATGTTATTTTGATCATTTGAACCATTTTAGTTCATTCAGAATGAAAACAAAATACTACAAGTTGCTTTCATTTTAAAGCAAAAAGCTGTTTCAAACTGGAAAAATGAATTTTCATCTAAGAATATCAACACAAAACAGTTTTATTTTCGAAAGAAACCTTCAAGTTGAAATGGACTCTTTCACACAAAAAACAAAGTTTTGATTAATCCAAATTCTAATGAAAAATGTTTATGTGAAATATTTCTGACTCACTCTACATATATGAGCTCTAGTTCCATGCTTATACAATGTGTCTAAGCTCCTTCTCCAAGACCATCCAAAGCTACTAATCTAATGAACATTTCAGATGACATTTCACATATCAGCTCAAACAGAGGCAATGTTTAGAGGAGCACCTGGGTCACAAACCCCAAACTGCTGCTTAGCATGGACTAAGCATTCTTAGTAACATCTGCTGAAGTAGATGCCCTCACTCTCTCTCTGCACTTCACTGTTAGCAGGTGCAGATCATTTCTGACTCGCAGCTTTCTAGTATTCTCATTTGGGGCCCAGGTTGAAGCCTGCATAAAACTAATATACTCTAATATATTTGTCAATATTCTGTTCACTGAAAACCAATGGTAGCCTAAATATCTCTCTCTGAGACACACACACACACACACACACACACACACACACACACTCTTAATAAGGATAGATTTTGGATCAGTCATTGATCTTTTTCTTTTCAACAATTTTGTGTTGACTTTCATGAAGAAACAGACAACGAAAAGGATAAAAAAACATATAGCTTGTATATGTTTCCAGATACAACATGCTTCATTGACTCTATAGTAGACTGTTGCAGTTACACTATTTCATAACTTACCAAAGCTGAAACACCAGGAAATACAATATATTACATATTAGAGGGAGCGTGAGGGGGGTAACCAAGATAAAAATAGAAGACATATGTAAATAGTTAGAGGTGCTAGTGAGCGGCAAAAATGGAAAGGAAAAAAAGAAGAAAAAGAGTAGGTGAAATGGATTTCTGGCATTCTTTGAATGATCTCAACATTTTGTATCCAAAAACATCTAGAAATGTGATTCATATACCTTCAAAATCACACAATTGCAGTCTACAGCAATACATTTTTTTAAGTTTCTCATTCAGCATCACAACTGTGTCTGATAGTAAGTGTAGAAGCACACATTATATCCTCCTGTTAAAAATCAGTATGTTAGAATGAATTTTTTTCTGCATATACCACAGCAAAGGCAGAATCAATCCTGCCCCTACTGAAGTCATTTGCACAATTCCCATTGACTTCAGTGCTATGGCCAAATCCTGAAGTCCATTTCTAAGTTTTTATTTAGTTCTCAGTGAAGCAAATCTCCTGTTATCTTCAAAGGCAATTTTTATTGGGTTTCTGGCTGAAAAGGTTAGGGATCAATAGGGAATAAGGGATCACAGAATCATAAAGAATAGAATTATGTAATCACAGAAACTGTAAGGGACCATGGCAGGTCACTGAGTCCAGTTCTCTGCACTCCTGGCAGGACCAAGTACACCATTAAACCTGACAGGTGTTTGTCCAGCCTTCTCTTAAAAACCTCTAATGTAGGAGATTCCACAATTTCCCAAGGCAATTTATTCAAGTGGTTAATCACCCTGACAGTTAGGATTTTTTTCCTAAAATCTAAGCTGAACCTCCTTTGCTGTGATTTAAGCCCATTGCTTCTTCTCCTAATATCTGTGATTAAGGAGAATAATTTTCCTCTCTTCTTCCTCATAACACTCTTTTATATATTTGAAAACTGTTATGTCCCTTCTCAGTCTCCTTTTTTCTAGACAAGCCCTACTCTTTAAATTTCCCTCATAGGTCAAATGTTCCAGACCTCTAATCATTTCTGTTGCCCTTCTCTGGACTTCCTCTATTTTCTCCACATCATTTGTGAAATGCGGTAACTAAAATTGGACACAGTACTCACATTGAGGCCTAATCAGTGCAGAGGACAGTGAAAGAATCACTTCTCGTATCTTACTCACAGTACTCCTGTTAATACACCCCAGAATGGTGTGTTTTGTTTTGTTTTGTTTTGTTTTTCAACAGTGTTACACTCCTGACTCATATTTAGCTTGTGATTCACTATTACACCTAGCTCCCTTTCTGAAGTGCCCCCTCCTAGGCAGTCATTGACCATTTTGTAAGTGTGCAATGGGTTGTTCAACACTAAGTGGAAAACTTGGCACTTATTTTTATTGAATTTCATTCTATTTATTTCAGATCATTTTGTCAGTTTGTCTAAGTTATTCTGAGTTGTGATCCTATTCTTCAAATAACTCACAACTCCACACAGCTCAGTATCATCTGCAAATTTTATAAGTATGCTTTCTGTGCCATCATCTAAGTCATTGATAAAAATGTTGAACTAAACTGGTTCCAGGACAGATCCATGGGGTACCCTGCTCATTATGTCCTTCCAGCCTGAATGTGAACCATTGATAACTACTCTCTAGGAGCAGTTATCCAACCAGTTTTTCACCCATCTTATAGTAGCTCCATCTAGTCCGTACCTCCTCAGTTTATTAATGAGAATGTGATGTGAGACCATATCAAATGCCTTACTAAAATCTAGATATGCCACACCTACCACTTCCCCTCTGTCCACAAAGCTTGTTACCAGATCATAGAAAGATATCAAGTTGGTTGACATGATTTGTTTTTGACCAGGCCATGCAGACTAGCCCTAAGCACCTTATTTTTTTCTAGATCTTTGCAAACTGACTCCTTAAATATCTGTTCCATTATTTTTCCTGGTATAGAGGTTAAACTGACTGATCTACAATTCCCTGGATTGCTCTAGTTTCCTTTTTTTGTTGATGGGCACTAGATTTGTCCTTTTCCAGTTTTTCCTCAAAGATAATAGCTAAAGGCTCAGAAATCTCCTGAGTCAGCTCCTTGAGTACTCTAGGGTCCATATCATCAGCCTCCAGTGACTTTAGCAACTTCATCATAAAAGTTTTGCTCATTCTATCAGGGATACCGTGAATCTTATTTAATCACTCAGAGCTCGGTGACAGAGCATGAGTCTCAGGTACCAGAATATCTGAGTAACAAACCATAGAATTAAAACAACAAACCTCTCTCCTACCACCCACTCCACCCAAAAAAGAAGAAAACAGGACTAACAAAGTGTTGGTTAGTGTGTACTCCATAAATGAGAAATTAAAAAAAGAACAGTATTCCACCAGCCTCCTTGTTCAGAGGAAAGTCTCTTATCTCTTTGTAAGTATTTTGCTGACTGTGTTCCCTACCACAAAATGAAAGAAAGAAAGAAAGAAAGAAAGAAAGAAAGAAAGAAAGAAAGAAAGAAAATGGGGCTGGACTCAGCCCAGACAGAATATACATCCCTCAAGCGCAGTACCAATACTCATGGACTTCCAAATGGTCTTTAATGTTAGGGCTCCTGGGCAAAAATATGAATCAAATGTAAATAGTGCATTTAATACACATTTCAAGCTTACAACATTAATTGACCTGTAAAGCACTATGATGGCACTTCCTAAAAAGCGTATTCCTATATATAAGACCAAAGGAGAAATTACAAAAAAAGTCTCCACTGTATTTCCTGATTAACAATAGCTCCAAGGCCTGACTATCCACTCCTTATTTAAGCAAGTAGTCTCCCTAAATACCATATGAGGGCTATTTGCTTCAGAAAGTCAGTCCATTTAGAACCATAGAAGGGCATCACAATGAATGCAAAATAAGTTTTTGGATCATGGGAACAGTAAAGAGTAAGAAACATACAAAATCAAAATGCTAAATGTAACCCAGAAAACAGAGTACAGTATTGATTTTGATGGCGATAGGCATTAGAGAAAATTAGCAGTACTAATGTGCATTCTTGAGTAGCACTACAGTAAAGATTTGAACCAGGTTTTCTGTGACTTATGGTATCAGCGCATGTCAGGTGTGTGAACCTCCTTTTCAACAACACACTATAGAAGCAATACAAAGTTTGTATTACTCTTTGCAGCACTCATACACCTTTAAAAACACAGGCATAAAAGTATCTGGCAACTCCTCTTTAATACAATGTAGGGAGAAAAGATGCAAAACAATTGGAACTTCATTTCAGAATAGATCAGCATGTTGCAGAGACCAAGAAAAAAGCTACAAGCTCCCAGCTGGGAAAACATGTAATTGCAACCAGTCAGTACACTGAAACAGAGATAGCAAAAAGGGAAAAAGAAAATTTAAGAGACAAATAAACAGAGCATTTTCATTTGTAAGACATGAGCTCTGGTAAATTTGAAAATGTGATCATCACCATAGAATGTTGAACTGGCATGGAGGAAATATAAACCTGATTACTACAATATAAAGTTGTATAGAATGCCATAATAACATAACTTAACTCTGCTTCTAACAAAAAATAAGGGGGGAAAGAAAGAAAATGTAGAAATAGTAGGACAAAATTAAGAGGAAAAAACATAAAACAACTCACCAAAAACAATATGTTAGTGGAATCCCACCCTCAGCAAATGCAATCAAGATGAATGGTGGCATGAGCACATCAGAAGAATACATATTGCTCCAGGGATTCTGTCAATATACCTGTCTGCATCCCCATTACTTGTGGTATCATGAAAGCTGTGCTATAAAAAACAATACACTTTTACAATAGAATGAGAAAAAGTCTATGTTATAAATTCATTTCTGAGCATGAAATAGCTTGCATCTTAATACTGAACATTTAGACTCAAAAAACCATAAGAGTTTTCAGGGATACAATACACATTAACATCAATTCTGCTTTTATTATTACAGCTGTTTGTTATTACTATTAATTTATATGTGTGCTAAAGTTGCAGGAGTATAATGTTCATGAAAACGCTGTATCTTTGTTATACTTTCTTCCCCCAGAGGGTCAGAATTTTCTCAGTAAGATTCTTGGTAAGATCAAAACTGACATAGATTTAGATTATTGTTGAAAGAACCAGTTCAGATTTTCAATTCAGATAAGCACCCAAAAGTAGGAATACTTACTCAAAGTTTCTGAACTGTCTGCACCTCCTGATTCTGCGTACTCATGGGAGAAGCTCTATAAAAGTAAACATTACTGTTTTTTTTTTAAATAAATAAGTTCATAATAGACCTGAAGTTGGATAATTTTATTGGACCAAGACCTCATTTCAGCTTTGCAAGATTCTTCTTCTTTCTTCTTCACTATCAAGTCACACAACACAGCACCAAACTCACAGAGGGGAGAGAACAATGGTAACTACCCTTTCATCTTATGCAAGTGATTTTTCTGCCACAGGTGGTTTAGTCCTCTGTGAGGCAAGACATGGAGAAGGCTGCAGAGTACTCTGTTTGACATCTGGTCATGGTCACAGTGGGAGCAATATCATGTAGCAAACCAGTAGAACTAGGTTAGGGCTCAAGATTTTTAGCTTCATTTCAACTCCTTTTGTGAGCATATTTAATTTATCCATGCCTCACCTCCATACCTGTAAAATAGTGTTTGGAGGGTAAACATATTAATATATTAGAGACAAAATGTTATATTAAAAGAGTATTATCAGGTTCCAAAACTGAACATTAAAAGATACGACATACCAGAATTAAGGTAGTCTGTGCAATCTTAATTTTGTCTCCTTGAGCATATGCATTACGTGTCTTTAAGTATATGATCACATATTATTTTTTCCATAGGACCCATGTCTCATTTGATGCACAGACTGGCCTTGACCACTGGGAAGAATGCAAAGAAATACTGTGCAAAAATACCTGTGTGCCTGTTCTAAGAAACACAGGATTTCCCTAGGGATTACAGAATATTCATAGTGCTCTGCATACTCCCCCATATGATAATCTCACAGCAAGTCTACATGTACTGCAGTAATAAAGTTAGGGCTATGTCCATGCTTACACAGTTAAATCAATTTAACTTATATTGATTTAATAGAATTGATATAAAAATCATTACATCAATTTAAGTTAAATAGATTTAACAGGTCCCCGCTAGAAACTCAAATAAAAATAGTATGTTGATGGACAGGACTTGCTATTTCAATTTAGGAGAGAGGCACCACGGGAGGTGTGGCAACATGGCCTCCTAGAAGGGCCATGCCACCAGCCAGTATATAGAAAAAGGAAAGCACCTGGGAAGGAGAAGGGAAAAAAGTGTTAAACTGATTTAACAGTTAAATTGAAATAACATGTCCACACTGTGTTATTTCAAAATAACAATTTTGATTTAACCATCATATTGATATAATACTAGGTTATATTATATTGATATGACTTTACTTATATCGAAATGAGGGAGCTCCCCATTTTGAAATAAGGAAATGTTGTGTGGGCCTACCATTTTTTAAATCACAATAACCAGCATTATTTCAATTTAAAAAGTGTGTGTGGACATAACCTAGGAATCACAGTTTAGGACCAGGGCCCCATTATATTAAATAATGTGAAGATAAATAACAAAAGACACTACTACGGGCTCCCAGTCTGTACAATTCAAAAGGTGGCTAAAAAAGACAAGCAGTGTAGGGGGTAGACTGGCAGGATGAGAACTTCATAGGAAACAGAGCTCAGTAGAAAAACAGGAGTCACACATCATGGCTTGCCTTGCCAACATGGGAGCTATTTATAGGGATCATGGCAGACATAAGTTTTCAGAAGGAATTTAAAACGGGATAAAAAAATAGAAGCAGACAAGAAAGTGTACAAGTCTGCCAAGAGTGATTGACAGAAGATGGATGTCAGTAGCTTAATAAACTAAAAAATCTAATGAATGCGCTACAGCTAAATGGTAAAAGGCCTGAAAGGCAAAGATTGTGATTGTTGTGTTAGGTTTGGAGGAGGAGAGAGATCCCATGGAGAAATGCAAAGGATAATGCAGTCAGAACAAAGAGCCAGAAAGATGATACTAGCAGCAGCAATTTCAATAAACTCAAGGGGCTTGATGTGATTATCATGAAAACCAGAGAACAAGAGATCTGAACTGTGAGATTATGGCTGTGTTCACACAGCCCTCTTATTTCGAAACAACAGAGGTTGTTTCGAAATAAGATTTAGGCTGTTCACACGACGCACGGTTGTTTTGAAACAACGGAAGCCGTTGTTTCGATACAACCACGTTGTTTCGAAACAAGTTAAACCTAGTCCGTGGGCGAAACAACGTTGTTTCGCCACGGTTGTTTCGAAACAACGCCGTCTGAACGTGTTGTTTTGGAACAAGATGTTCAGAAACAACAGTTCAAGGCATGCCCCCTCAGCACCCTGGCCAGTGCCTGCAGCCCCCTGCGGAAGTGAAATAGTAAGTTCATAGTATGAACCTGCTATTTCGTTTCTGCCTTTTTTCCTTATTTCAAATTAACATTTTGTTAATTTGAAATGTTGTTTCGAAATAAGCATTATTTCGATATATGGTTGTTGCGAAACAACCATATCGAAATAACTGGCTGTGTGAGAACACAGCCTATGATATGAGAGCCTTAACCAGAGCCTTGGTATTCTGGATAAACACAAACAGATTAATCTTTTAAATATTATGAAGTTCAAGAGGGCAAGAGTTGAAACCAATATACATTCGTGGCTTGAAAGACATAACCAAGTCGAAGATCAATAGACCTTAGTGAGTGTGAGGACTGTGTTATTCACAGCCAGGAAAATGTTGGGAAGAGGAGATGGGTGTGCTAAACTTAGTTTTGGCCCTACCGTTCCACAGAGAAATGTCAGAAAGACAGGACTGATTATAGAGGGAGTTGATCTTAGTGGACACATAAATGTGTCAGTCATTAGCATAAAGATTGCATGTGAATTCATGCATGTGCAAAAAATAACCTAGAGATCAAGAGTAGAAAGACTAGAATGGGGGGGGAGGACTGAGAATTGAGTGATGCTCGCTGAAAAGGAGATCAAGGAACAAGAAGGTCTGCTAAAGGAGATGATGAATGATTAGGGAACTAAAAAAGGACAGAGCTTCAAAAGCCAGAGTAGGATAGAATTTCCTAATAAAGTAATAAATAAATAATTAAAGTAATAATATCAAAGGCTGATGAGGATAGAGATGAAGTAGAGATATTGGGATTTGGCCAGGAAACATTATTCAAGATTTACAGTTTCAGTGGAGTAAAGATAGCAGAAACTAGACTGGACCCAATATAGGATGGAATTGGAGTAAGTGAGTTCAAGAGAGAGGATAAAATCCATAAATCTAATGGTGAAAGAAAGATGGGAGATGGAATAATAGAGACAGAAGAAATCAGTTGTGGGTATTTTCTTGGTGTGGTATAATGACGTCTGGGTTTCTTTCTTTTTTTCTTTTTCTTTCTTTCTTTTTTTCTTTTGTTTTCTGTGAGGGAAAGGAGAGTGACACCGAGTCAGAACAGAGGTGAGAGAAGAGCACGGAAAAAAGGACAGGGTTGAGAAAAGAGCAGACATGAAACTTGAATGATTTCATTCATAGTTCTGTCTCGAACTACAGTAAGCAGATAAACAAACAAACAAACAAACAAATAAACAGTGGGGCTGCTCAGTTCAGGTATCAATTTACACCAGTTATCATGCTTTGAATGGTACATAAGCCATGTTTTCTGAGAAACTGAGAAGTTGCTCAAACACTGAATCTCCTTTCACAGGGAATTAGCTTACTGAGATTTATTATAGGATTTATTATAGGAAATTATTGTATTCAGTCATCAGTATAACAGCTTCATGGAAATGCATGATACATTTCTGGTAAGATAATTCGTAAAGCTGGCATGGAGCTTTGCTGATATTGTATACCTGCTATCTGCCTAATGGATTATTTCATGAAAATTAATTAATTAATTACAGGCATTTATAATGGTGCTGGTCACCATGGTATTTAAATGCAATGTAAATTACATAGATTCAGGGGGAGAAAAAGATGTATGCCAACAATAGATAAAAGTCTTCATCAAAATAGAACTGAAGTGCAAAACATTTTCTGAGCCCTTCATTATAAATTTCTGCCCTGAAATCATAGAAATGAGAAGCAAAAAGGATTTAAACTGTTCACTCCACAGTAACCTTTAGTCAGTCTAAGGATGAAAATTCAATTGTTGACATTCCCTTTGGATGTCTCCTTGTCTTGGAGAAATGATGATTATTGAAACTGCTGTCAAGTTCACCCAGAGGTGAAAAGCATGTTCTGGAATATCAGAAAGATTAATTTTTTTAGCCAGCTAACCAGAAAGCTGAAACTACAATCATATGACTTATGTGCCAAGTCACATACACCCAATAGCTAACAGTAAACAAATCAAGGTGAACAATGCTAGAATTGGTTTGTATGAAATTGTTGATAAATACATGTGAATAACTATTATGTTAAAGTTAAATACATGTCCATTCAAAGTTACCAGTTGTGAGATATTGCTTTTGGTCATGTGGGTGTCTGTGCAGTAGAAGCTGGACTGTGACCATCGACTTGCCTTATATGGATTAATAGCATCCAAATAATAAAACACTTGACATGAGTGGGATGTGAACAAGTAATATACGGTAGAAATGAAAGGATTTGTATCAGATGACTTAGCCCCTGATCTACCCATTCCTCTAAACAGCTTGGTAACTAACAGGATGACACCTATATATTGATTTCTGAGACTATGTCTATACTTCAAATTAGGAGAGTGATTCTCAGCTTGCCTACAACATCCCATCACTAACTCCATAAGAGGTAGTGTGAGTTTGAATAATAGTGTAGCCACAGTAGCACTGTTTAGCTGTGATGATTGCATAATCATGGAGCTCAGGTGGGTTAGTACCTGGCAAGGCTAAGTCCTGTTGCTTTTGCTCATCCTACAACAGCTACATTATTATTTATATTTGCACTAGCTCTCATGGAGTTAACACACAGATGAGTTGGCAAGTTGAGAACCCCACCCCTTGCTGCTAATGCAAATGTAGCCAGAGAGACAAGAGCTAAAATGTTTAAATGTGTAATTTGCCTGTGTTTTCTCTGCTTCCAGAAACATTTATCTTATTTTATTTTAGGAAAAAAAAAAGTCTTTCATGGTTATTTCACAACCTCATAAACCCAGCCAATATGTAAAAAGTAGCTTTTTTATTGACCACTCCCATAATAATTAATTCTCTAGGGGCCTCAATGTGCATTGCATCACCCAAGAGATATTACTACTGTGATGATGTGCTGAGGCAGGGAAGCTCTAAATAATGGATTAATATATGGAGAAAAAGATCTAGCTCATTGGCTAGACTTCTGTTTTTCTCCACTGGACTGGAAGAATAAAATAAAAAAAATCCTACAGAACTACCACATAATATTTTCTTTGCCATCCATTTTGCTGCTGTTTTTGGCAAGCCAGAATCAATCCTAAGGTGCATTGTGTTTAAACTCTAACTTTCTCTCTAAGGAAGGATGTTGGTATTTCTCACACATTTGCATGGAAAGAAAGTGGATTGATGTGCATGCTTTATATGGACATTGAATGTCTGTTACTACTCAGATTAATCATTAAGGGTTTTTATTATTATTATTATTATTATTATTATTATTATTATTATTATTATTATGAAGAAGAAGAAGAAGAAGAAGAAGAAGAAGAAGAAGAGACTTTTTTCATAAATAACTAAAAAAATCTTTCAAAGCACATGACTTAGTGTAGGACTCTTTTTTTGAGTTTCATTGAAGTTCTCCTGATTAACTCAGATATCTGCTGGGAAAATAACACAGCAGGGCATAGATTATTCAACATTTCTTGGAATGCATTGAAAATTCTTTCTTTTTTCCAGAAGGCAGAAAAATGTTACTAGTAGACACGCAGATACAGATTTGATTTTGACCAATAGGGAAGAACTGACTGAGAATTTGAAAGAGGAAGGATGTTTCAGTGAAAGTGATCATTAAATGGTAGAATTCATAATTCCCAGGAATGGTAGGAACAAAAACAGTAAAGTAATAAAATGATATAATAAAATAAAGGTCATTTATTTCAAGAAGATAGATTTCAGCAAACTTAGGAACTTGATAGGGAACACCCCACAGGAATCAAAGTTAAGGGGGGAAAGAGTTTAAGAGAGTTAGCAGTTTTTGAAAGACTTATTACAAGAGCAAAATATCCCACTACATAGGAAAGTCAGAAAATATGTTAATGAGACTATCCTGGCTTAACCAGGAGGTCTTCAATGGTTTGAAACTCAGAATAGAGTCCTGCACAAGTGGAAAATAGGTCAAATTACAAAGGATGAATATAAACAAACAATACAAATATCCAGGGACAAAATTAGGAAGGTCAATGCAAAATAAGACAAAACAAAAGCATATTAGTTAGAGACCAAAACTAACTAACTAACTAAATAAAAAAGATAACAATGACAGGGTGAAACAATCATAGAGAATGTGGAAATGTCGAAAGTGCCAAATGATTTTTTTTTTGTTTCAGTTTTCAGTGAAAGGTTTAGAAGTGAACTGATTGGATATCTAACTTAACAAATGTCAGTAAAAATTAGGGAGAATCAGAGACTAAAATAAGGAAAGAACAAGTTAAAAAATTCTTAGAAAAGTTAGAAGTCTTCAAGTCTCAAGTCTCTAGAACCCAATAAAATACACCTTAGAATACTCAAGAAGCTGACTGAGGAGATATCAGAGCTAGTAAGAATTATCTCTGAAAAATCATGGAAAATGGGAGAGATTCCAGAGACCTGAAAAAGGGTAAATATTGTGCCAATCTATAAAAGGGGGAATAAGGACAACACAGGAAATTGCAGAGTTGTTAGATCAATTTCAATACCCATAAAGATAACGAGCAAACAATTAAGCATTCAGTTTGCAAACATGTAGAACATAACAAGGTGATAAGTAACAATCAGCATGGATTTGTCAAGAGTGAATCACATCAAAAGAAACTGATAGCTTTCCTTGACAAAGTAATGACTTTTGAATAAAGGGAAAGTTGTAGAAGTGTTATATCTTGACCTTAGTAAGGCTTTTTATACTGTCTTGCTTGACTTTCTGGTAAATGAACTAGGACAATAAAATCTGTAAGGTGGGTGCTCAGTTATCAGTGGTTCACAGTCAAGCTGGAAGGGCATGCCAAGCGGTATCCCACAGAGGATCAGTTGTGTTCTATAGCTTCATCAATGTTTTGTATAAAGGTATAGAAAGTACACTTGTAAGTGTGCAGAAGATACCAAGCTGGAAGGGGTTGTAGGCACTTTGGAGGACTTCATGAAAATTTAAAATAATTAGAACAAACTGGAGAAAGGCTCTGAAGTAAACTGGATGAAATTTAATAAGGACAAATGCAACTACACCACTTAGAAGGACCAATGAATTGCACTCATACAAAGTGTGAAGAAGATAAAGCACTATAAAAGGGATTTAATATTATAATGGATCACAAGCTAAATGTGTATGTCTACACTTACAATTTAGTCTGAATTAATGAGGATTAATTTGACCTAAATTAATGCATGGCTGCACTGACTTTCATTACTTCGAACTAAGGAATTCTTTATTTCGAAGTAATGAATGCTTACTTCAAAGTCATAAAACCTCACTTAACTTCAAACTAATGGATAATTTGAACTTATTAGTTTGAAGTAACCCAATGGAGCCAAACTAACCTTTATTTTGAATTAACATGGTTTGACCTTCTTCGTCCTAGGGTGCCTTCCTCTTTCTATGTATTATGTGGGGGCATGGCCCTTCTCAGGGGCCATGTTGCCACACTTCCCATGGTGTGTCCCTCCTAAATCAAACTACCAAGTCCTATCCATGGACATGCTAGTTTGATTTGGGTTTCTAGTGGGGACATGTTACTTTGAATTAATTTAGTTTGAGTTAACCATTATTAGTTTGAATCAATTAATTCAAATTAAGGTAATTCGAACTAACTTCTTAAGTGTAGACATGGCCAATATGAATAATGTCACATTGTTAGCAGGGGACACCCCAAGCATCATTCTGGGATGTATTAACAGGAACATTGTAATAAAGTTATGAGAAGTAAAAGCCTTCATCTGGAGTATTTTATCCAGCTCTGGGTGCCACATTTCAGGAAAAATGTGAACAATTGGAGAAAGTCCTAAGAAGGGCAACAAAAATGATTAAAGATCTAGAACATATAACAAAAGAGAGAAAATTGAGAGGAAAAAATGGCATGTTTAATCTGAAGAAGGTCCACACGTACAGCATTATTTCAAAATAAGTTATTTCAAAATGAGTTGTTTCAAAATACAGTCCTTATTTCAAAATAAAGTTAATTCGAATTAAAGAAAAAGCTCAAAGCGAAATAGCATGTCCAAACACAGGACTTGCTATTTTGCTTTAGGAGAGGGGCACCATGGGAGGTGTGGCAACATGGCCCCCTCCCTGGGCCATGCCCCCACCCAATATAGGCTAAAAGGAAGGCATCCTGGGAAGGAGAAGGGCAAAAGTGTTATTTTGAAATAATGGTTATTTTGAAATAACACGTCCGAACGGCATTATTTCAAAATAACCATTTTGAAATAACAGCCATTTTGATTTAAAGTAGGTTTAAGCTATTTCAAAATGACAGCTCTTATTTCAAAACAACGAAGCCCATCATTGCGAAAGAAGAATACGTCGTGTGGACCAAATCTCTTTTATTTCAAAATAACCAGTTTTATTTCAAAATAAAAGAGATGTGTGGACGTACCCAAAAAGACTATGTGGAAGGTTGTTACAAGAAGGAGAAAAGAGGGAGAAAAATTGCTTTCATTAACCTCTGAGGATAAGACTAGATAAGGTGGGCTTAAATTGTAGCAAGGACAGTTTAGGTTGGAGAAAAGAAAAAGCTTCCTAGATGTCACAGTAGTTAAACACTGAACTAAATTACCTAGAGATGCTGGAGATTGTCATCAGAGATTTTTAAGGGCAGGTAGCGCAGAAACCTATCCAGGATGGTTTGGATAATGCTCAGTCCTTCTTTGAGTGCAAGGTACTGAAGCAGATGACCTTTCAAGCTTCCTAATAGTCCTAGGATTCTATGATTGTAAGAGGAAACTGGAAATATGCTAAAGGAATCTTAAAATGAATAGGAATGTTTTGCTTTCTTAGCTTGGTAAGAAAACTGAGGTTTTTTTCCTATATTTTAATAAGAAAAATCATCAGCCTTATCAGAGAAGTGTAACTTAAGAAGTCTGAAGGGTTTTTTTTTTAATCTGCTGCCAGATCTTTAAGTTTGCCCAAATAAATTCATTTCACTCTATAAGCTACAGATGTTAGTTTTAGGGTATGAATGTGTAATACTAGTCTAACAGAATAAGGAAAATATTAGAGAATATGTTCAGTGCCAGCTGTAGGCAAGGTCTATGATATCAGTGATGTAGTAAAGCAGTAAGTAGAACTATAAGTGGAGTGGTCCTTATGCTTTCCTCTGTGATAGGGGAGATACCTTCTGGAGTTCGCACTAGTCTCTAACCTAACTGAGTCAAGGCAGATAGTGCCAGTTCCCTCTTTGTAATTGTATTTCAGATAAGTAAACATTCATGTCTTTTCACACCATTAAAAACACATTATATTCTGTACTATTAAATACCAAAGCTTAGTCCCCACAACAAGTGGCCTGTACCTACGCAAAACATATTGGCTATGTCTACACATGCATCGTTATTTCAAAATTAGGATTTTGAAATAAGTTAATTCAAATTAACAAAATATTAATTCAAATTAAGGGAAAGCCTGCAATCCAAATGGCTGTTATTTCAAAATGGTTATTTTGAAATAAAGCCATTTGGACCTGTTGTTTCGAAACAGTTGTTTTGAATAACGAGTGTTATTTTGAAAGAAAAGTGCCATGTAGACATACCCATTCTTCCTAAAAACGAACACACAAAAAGCCAAATTTATGTAAAGTTTGGGTTTTGTTTGTATACTGTGCATGTGCGTGTGTGTGTAGACATTTAAGTCATGGCAAACAAGGAATCAGTTGTGTTATTGGTGCTTCCTCTG
Source organism: Podocnemis expansa (assembly GCA_007922195.1). Taxonomy (NCBI): domain Eukaryota; kingdom Metazoa; phylum Chordata; order Testudines; family Podocnemididae; genus Podocnemis; species Podocnemis expansa. The sequence goes on along the minus strand of ML681982.1, from coordinate 52,254,494 downwards.
GCTATGAACAAGAAAACCTACCAGCTGTCAATGGCTATGTCTACACTTAAAAGTTATTTCAAACTAAGGAGTCTTAATTCAAAATAACTTATTCACTGGGCAAGGAGGCATTTTATTATGTTGCATTAAGCAGCTTCTTAATTTGAAATAAGGCACCGCTAATTCGACATAATACTTTGAAGTATTGCTTACTTGGAAGTTATTAATTCAAATTAACTTAATTTAAGCTGCGGAATAGGCTTAATTTGAATTTATTTCCATATTCTTTTGCCTGCCTTCCCCCATTTCAACTTAGAGAGTCTAGTGAAGATTCTCCACTTCAAATTAATAAAGCCCACTTTTTTTTGAATGTTCTAATTCAAAATAATGACTTTGATTTAAATTCAAAGTAATTATTTTGAATTAGTAATTTCAAATTAATTTTGTAAGTGTAGGCATAGCTAATATAAAAATCTTCTCGCGAGAAGTAGTGCCAGAGCAAAGTTACTGAACCAGAGAAATCCAATTTGCTTAATGGAAATCTATTTTGCGTGTCAGAAAAACTCTGATTTGATCCAAGATTACTTGCTAGATCCATCCATACTATCCAAGGAAGGGTTTATAGTGACTGAGACAGGACTGAAGAACTAGGTGGACACTGCCAAAAGCACTCAGTGTTGTTACTCTAATGGGAGAGTGGAGTCAGTTTTCTTTTCCTCAGGAAGGGTTTGGAGTTGATATTCCAAACTCTAAATTCCATCTATTGTTCCCACCACATATAGGAAGTCATAGAATCATAGAATCATAGGGTTGGAATGGACCCCTCGAGGTCATCTAGTCCAACCCCCTCCCAAAAAAAGCAGGACCACTCCCATTAGATCATCCCAGTCAGGGTTTTGTCCAGCTGGGCCTTGAACACCTCCAGAGATGGAGATTCCACCACCTTCCTAGGCAGCTTATTCCAATGCTTCACCACTCGCCAAGTAAGGAAGTTTCTCCTAATATCCAGCCTGGACCGCCCCAGCTGTAACTTGAAGCCATTGCTTCTCGTTCTGCCCTCTGTTACTACCAAGAACAGTCGAGCTCCATCCTCCTTGGAGCAACCCTTCAAGTAGTTGAAGGTTGCTATCAAATCCCCCCTCAATCTTTTCTTCTGCAGGCTAAATAAGCCTAGTTCCTTCAGTCTTTCTTCATAGAGCTTGTGCTCCAGCCCTTTGATCATTTTTGTTGCCCTCCTCTGGACTCTCTCTAATTTGTCCATGTCCTTTTTGTAGTGGGGAGCCCAAAACTGGACACAGTATTCCAGATGTGGCCTCACTAGTGCAGAATAGAGGGGAATGATCACATCCCTCGATCTGCTGGCAACACTTCTTCTGATGCAGCCCAGTATGCCATTGGCCTTTCTGGCAGCAAGCGCACACTGCTGACTCATATCCAGCTTCCCATCCACCATGACTCCCAGGTCCTTTTCTCCAGTGCTGCTATTTAGCTGATCACTCCCCAGCCTGTAGCAGTACATGGGGTTTTTTCATCCCAAGTGCAGGATTTTGCACTTGTCCTTGTTGAATTGCTTGAGTAGTATGGTAACAGCATAACTTCAAAGTGACTTTTGTCTTGTTTAGATTATTTTTAATTTAAGGTGCTTACATAGTTAGGGGAGAGCACAAATGGGGAACAAAATCAAACATCATAACTTGTAGGTATGATGTAAATTGTTTCACTCCCTGAAGTAGCCAGAACTTGTAGATGAAAATAAACAACTTGTGAACTCACATGTATGTGGAAATGTTTTGAGCAGAGATTCTAGATCACTTCCACAAATTCTTAAAAGATGATAAACAGCTCCTTCAGACTTTTTTTTCCCCAAAACAGTAGGGGAAAAAAGAAGAGATTTGTTCACATTAATACTGGTGTGTATTTCTCCCAAACTTTATATTTAGCTATACCAGATTGCTGCTTCTCTTTTACATGTAGCAAAGCTGGGTTGATTATTACCCTATTTATTTTTTTACACACCTTTGAAATTCCTGGTTTCAAATCACCATGAGAAAAACATTCCTTTTTCTTGCAGATGTTCAAAATTCAGCAGTTTCACATCCCAGAGGTTTATGTGAGCATTTTATTTAATTTCAGTGTAGATTGCACCCTAGGTGTTGTGGGCTTGAATGAACCAAAATCAAAACAATACTCTTCCAAAATTGCTCAGTTTCGCCTGCTTTCATGTCAAAACCATTCAGAGCTCTAAAATTCACATAATTTTGATGCAGAAAAGAAAATGGATCCATGCTTATTGGACACTAGACCCTGGTGTCTTTGGAGGGTTCCCAAATAAAAATAAACCTTACAGAAAACTTGGTTTCAGTTTTGAGATCACAATGAAACATTAATCAGGCAAAGTCTGGATTTTATTGGAAACATTTCCCAGAACTCAGCTAACAATATTTTCATCCCAGCTGAAATAAAGCATTGTGGAAGAGCAACTTCTGAAAACAACACGGTATTGTGAGATTTGCATGAGTTCTTACTGAGTTCTAAATCAAAATGTTTATGACCAGCTTAGAGCAATACTTCCTCAAGTCTCATCTCAAAACACCTCTCCTCTTCTTGTGCTACACTGATCATATCTTCATCATCTGGACCCATGGTAGGGATGCCCTTGAAGATTTCCACAGAAATCTTTTCTACTCCAAAATCAAACTTAATCTGGAACAGTCCTCACAGGAGATCCACTTTCTGGACAGTACAGTACAAATCAGTGATGGACACATAAATGCCACCCTATATTGAAAACCTACTGATCACTGTAGTTACCTACATCACTTGAGCTTTCATCCAAAACACACCACGCAATCTATTGTCTACAGCCAAGCCTTAAGATATAACCACATTTCCTCCGATCCCTCAGGCAGAGACAAACACCTTCAGGATCTCTATCAACCATTCTTAAAACTACAGTACTCACCATTGGAAGTTAAAAAAAAAAAAAAAACAGATTGAAGAAGCCAAGTGGGTACCCCAATGTCACATCAGAAATCACAACAATCAAAAATTAGTTACTGAGTGTGTCAATCTTCCTAATCGCTCTGTTGATTGTTTGTTAACAACTGTACTTAAGCAAGTCAGTAGGACATCAAGACTTTAATGTGTAGGTCTACACTGCAAAGCCTTTTCAAAATAAGGAGGCTTATTTTTGGGGGGAAAAAAAGAAAAAAAAACTTTATGCCTGTCCATGCAAGCATTTTGGTATTTCAAAATAAACACTTAATTGTTTTGAAATAACAAAGCACTATTTTGATATAATAAAACCTGGATTTATTTCAAAATATTGATTCTTTCAAAATAGCCATTCCAAGCCACAGAACTGTTTTTTTCTAAATAATTACCCAATACTTTCCATTGCCTTTCCCTATTTCAAAACAGAAAGTCTAGCAAAGACTTTCCATTCAAAATAAGAACCCCTACCTTATTTTGAAATTAGAGAGTCTTCACTAGACTCCTATTTCAAAATAATAAATTTGAAATAATGCTAGTTTGAAATAATTATTTCAAAATTAATTTGAAATAGTTATTTTGAAATAACTATTATGCAATATTCATGGCAGTGTAGACATAACCAATGAGAAATAGCAGAATTGGAACTGAAACACAGATTCGGTTGTATGAAAACAGGATTAAATTGTGTCTATGGATTCCTCTCCCATTACAACAGGTGATTTGACCTCACCTGCCTCTATGTGTTTCCCAGTGTTTGAATCTTAACAACTGCTTTGATTTGCTATTTCAGTATGACATGATCCCATGACTTACACTTTCCTGCATTTATTTTGCTCCAATTCAGTAAGTTCCCCCATCTTAAAAAGCATCTGACAAAGTGGGATTTTCTCCCATGAATCTTCATGTGATAAATAAATTTGTTAGTCTTTAAGAGCCACAGGACTCCTTGCTTGTTTTGCTGAACTTGACTACTACAGCTACCCCCTTTCTGACTTTCCAGCAATGGATATGATGAACAGTTAGATCCTGTGGATTTCGGCAAGATGCTCCCCCTCCCCCAACCTCTCAGCCTCATGAGTGGGAAAGAATTTTCTCTGGTAGTATCTCTAGTGTCTCAGAGTTCTCCTCATCTCCTCTCCCATCAGCAGCCATTAGACTGGCTGAATGCCATTAGAATCATAGAATCATAGGGTTGGACGGGACTCCACAAGGTCATCTAGTCCAACCCCCTCCCAAAAGAGCAGGACCACTCCCACTAGATTATCCCAGCCAGAGTTTTGTCCAACTGGGACTTGAACACCTCCAGAGATGGAGATTCCACCACCTCCCTAGGCAGCTTATTCCAATGCTTCACCATTTGCCTAGTAAGAAAGATTTTCCTATTATCCAGTCTGGACCTCCCCAGCTGTAACTTGAAACCATTGCTCCTTGTTCTGTCCTCTGTTACTACTAAGAACAGTCGAGCTCCATCCTCCTTGGAGCATCCCTTCAAGTAGTTGAAGGTTGCTATCAAATCCCCCCTCAGTCTTCTCTTCTGCAGACTAAATAAGGCTAGTTCCTTCAGTCTTTCTTCAAAGGGCTTGTGCTCCAGCCCTTTCATCATTTTTGTTGCCCTCTGCTGGACTCTCTCTAATTTGTCCATGTCCTTTGTGTAGTGGGGAGCACAAAACTGGACACAGTATTCCAGATGTGGCCTCACCAGTGCAGAATAGAGGGGAATGATCACATCCCTTGATCTCCTGGCAACACTTCTGATGCAGCCGAGTATGCCATTGGCCTTTTTGGCAGCAAGAGCAAACTGCTGACTCATATCCAGCTTCCAATCCACCATGACTCCCAGGTCCTTTTCTCCAGTGCTGCTATTTAGCTGATCACTCCCCAGCCTGTAGCAGTACATGGAGATTTTTCATCCCAAGTGCAGGATTTTGCACTTGTCCTTGTTGAACCTCATGAGATTTCTATTGGCCCACTGTTCCAATTTATCTAGGTGTCCCTGAATCCTGTCCCTGCCCTCCAGGGTGTCTACCATTCCCCCCAGTTTGGTATCATCCACAAACTTACTAAGTGTGCAATCTATCCCATCATCCAGATCATTAATGAAGATGTTGAACAGAACTGGCCCCAGGACCGACCCCTGGGGCACACCACTCGTTACTAGTTGCCAACTGGACATGGAGCCATTGATTCCTACTCACTGAAACCGTTGATCTAGCCAGTTCTCTATCCACCTTACAGGCCACACATAGAACCCATACTTCCTTAATTTTCCAGTGAGAATGCTGTGGGAAACTGTATCAAAAGCCTTGCTAAAGTTGAAGTATATCACAACAATGGCTCTTCCCACATCCACAAATCCAGTCATCTCATCATAGAAGGCAATGAGGTTGGTCAGGCATGATTTGCCCTTGGTGAATCCATGCTGACTTTTCCCGATCACTCTGTTTTCCTCCAAGTGTTTCACGATGGATTCTTTGAGAAGCTGCTCCATGATTTTTCCAGGGATTGAGATGAGGCTGACAGGTCTGTAATTCCCTCAATCCTCCTTTTTCTCTTTCTTGAAGATCAGCACTATATTTGCTTTTTTCCAGTCCTCTGGCACCTCCCCCGTTCACCATGAGTTTTCAAAGATAATGGCCAATGGTACTTCTATCTCATCAGCCAGCTCCCTCAGCACCCTCGGATGCAGTCCATCTGGCCCCATGGACTTGTGCACATCTAGCTGCTTTAAGTAGTCCCTAACCTGACCTTCTGTCACCAAGGGCCTCTCTTCTTCTCTCCAATCTACCATACTTAGTGTAGTGGGCTGGGAGCTGACCCTGCCTATGAAAACTGAAGAAAAAAAAGCATTGAGCACTTCAGCTTTTCTCATCCTCTGTCACGAGGATACCTGCCCCATTCAGTAAGGGACCTATACCATCCCTGATCCTCTTCTTGTTATTGATATCCTTGTAGAACCCCTTCCTATTATCCTTCACATCTCTTGCTAGCCACAACTCCATTTGTCCTTTGGCCTTTCTGATTTTACCCCTGCAGTCCCGAGCAATGTCTTTATATGCCTCCTTAGTCATCTGTCCTAGCTTCCACTTCCTGTAAGCTTCCTTTTTATGCTTCAGCTCAGTGCAGAGCTCTCTGTTAAGCCACTTTGGGCGCCATCCACATTTGCTGTACTTTCTCTTTATTGGAATGGCATCTTCCTGTGCCCTTAGCAGAGTTTCTTTAAAACGCAGCCAACTCTTTTGGACACATTTCCCCTTCAGATCAGCCTCCCAAGGGATCCTGCCCATCAGTTCCCTGAGGGAGCCAAAATCTGCTTTTTTGAAGTCCAGGGTCTGCATTTTGCTTCTTTCCTTCTTTCCTTTAATCAGCATCTTGAACTCAGTCATCTCAGTCACTGCTTTTCAGGTTGCCATTCACTTCTACTTCCCTGATCAATTCTTCTCTATTTGTGAGCAGCAGGTTGAGAGGTGCAAAGCACCTAGTTGGTTCCTCCAGCATTTGTACCAGGAAGTTGTCCTCAACGCTTTCCAAAAACTCCCTGGATTGCCGTGCACTGCTGTATTAGCCTCCCAGCAGATGTCAGGGTAATTGAAGTCCCCCATGAGAATCAGGGCCTGTGATCTGGAAACTTCTGCCAGTTGTCCATAGAATGCCTCATCCACCTCCTCCTTCTGATCTGGTGGTCTGTAGCAGACACCCACCACAACATCCCCCTTGTTGCTCTGCCCTATAAACTTAACCCACAGACTTTCAGCTGGCTTGTTTCCACTTTCATAATGAAGCTCTGAGCAGTCATAGAGCTCTTTTACATATAGTGCTACTCCTCCCCCTCTTCTTCCCTACCTGTCCTTCCTGAACAGTTTATACCCATCCATTGCAGAACTCCGGTCATGCAAACTATCCCAACACGTCTCTGTTATCCCAATTATATCATAGTTCTTTGTCTGTGCCAGTACTACCAATTCTTGCTGCTTGTTTCCCAGGCTCCTCGCATTCGTGCATAGGCACCTAAGATACCACGCCCACTGCCCTACTTTCACATTTTGATTTTCAATTCTATTGTAGCCACCTCCCTGCATTTTCTCTTGGTGTTGACCTCCCCCACTTGCCTCAGGTACTAGGGCTTCGTTAGAGCACCTAAGATGATTATTTGATTCCCCCTGCATGTTCCAACTACCCTCTCTTCTATCCCTGGAGTTACAGTCCCAGCACCCCCCCAAGTTCCATCCCTTCCCCCTGGTTTCCCACAATGTCACTTACCTGTGGGCTTTGGTCTCCTTCCCCCATTGAACCTAGTTTAAAGCCCTCCTCACTAGGTCAGCCAGTTGATGCTCGAATATGCTCTTCCCCTTTCTTGAAAGATGGAGTCCCTCTCTGCCTAGCAGTCCTTCTTCCTGAAACAGCAACCCATGGTCAAGGAAGCCAAAACCCTCCTGATGACACCATCTTCGCAGCCAGGCGTTCATCTCCAGGATGCATCTGTCTCGGCTCAGGCCCCTACCCTTGACCGGAAGAATCGAGGAGAACACCACCTGTGCTCCAAACTCTTTCACCCATGCTCCCAGAGCCCTGAAGTCACCTTTGATCTGCTGACCATCACCTCTCCCAGTATCATTGGTTCCCACATGGATGAGAAGCATGGGGTAGTAGTCAGAGGGGTGGATGATTCTCAACAGTCCCTCCATAACGTCTTGGATGCAGGCACCTGGCAGGCAGTATACCTCTCAAGAGACCTTGTCAGGGAGACAGATGGGTACCTCTGTCCCCCTCAGAAGTGAGCCCCCAACCACCACAACTCTCCGTTTCCTCCTAGCTGTGGTGGCTGTGATCCTCCCAGCCTGGGGGGTACATGGCCTCTCCTCTTCCACCTCCTTCAACGTCTCTAGCACTGCATAACGATTCTTCGCCACAGAGGAAGGTGGGTTGTGAGCAGGGGTGGAGCACTGTCTGCTGCCAGAGGTAACCAGCTGCCAGTGTCCTCCCCCTGCCACAGGCTCCCAATCCATCTCCAGTGTTGTGGCAGTAGTCTCTGGCACCTGGATAGTGCCCTCCTTCTTGCACGTCTCCTTGTGGATGCTGTCAAGGATCTTCTCCATTATAGGCAGGCTCATCATACCACCCTCTCTGCTCCATCAAGTTATCAAGCTCTGTTTTGAAACCAGTTAGAATTTTTGTCCCCACTGTTTCCTGAGAAAAGGTGTTTCAGAACTTGACTGGAAGATAAGAATCCTTTGTCTAATTTCAAGCCTAAGGTTGTTGATGGCTAGTTTATCTCCATTTGTTCTTGTTAAACACTGGCACTTAATTGATTAACTCCTCTTTTTCTCTTGTATTTATCCTTTTAATTATTCTTTAATTTCTTCAGCAAATATTTAATGGGCTCCAAATTGATTATGAACAATTACTTCTGAATATTCAGAACTCTCTTTTAGTTACATATGTAAAAATCACATGATACTGGTTCTGTGACCTGACTGAACGACGTAACTAACCCACACAACTTCAGCTATGAATTGTGAATTTTAAAATTGCATACAAATTTTTTGACACATATTTATACAGTCATGGTTAAAATTTACTAATTGTTTAGTGACAGAATGGGAAGCATATCAAATTGAGGAGTCTGTTTTGTGCTATGTGTTGAAGGGTTAGCACTGGGATTCACTAATTTGGATGTGCACAGGAGAAGCCTGTTATGCAGTCTTCCAAACACCAGTGCTGCCCTGGAAAATCAAGGACTCAGTGGAGAAAAGTTCCAAAGGGGTAGCCATGTTAGTCTTGTCCAGCAAAACAAACAAGAAGTATGGCGGCACTTTTAAAGACTAAAAAATTTATTTATCGCATGAGTTTTCATGGGAGAAAATCCCACTCTGATTTTCTCCCACAAAAGCTCTTGCAATAAATAAATTCATTAGCTTTTAAAAGTGCCACCATATTCCTTGTTTGTTTTACTGATTTTATGGCTCATTACAGCAATTCATAACCTACTAAGTCTCCTTTGTCTTATGATTGCTGAGGAGTTAATTGCCCCCTTCACTTTTCTCTCCTGGAATATGTGTTAATTGCCCAATTCATTTCTCTTTCTTGGAATATGTGTTAACCCCATATGCTTAACAATCTTTCCCAGCTTGTGTTGAGCTGTGACACTCCCATTACTTTTTACAGACTTGAAGAAGAGTTCTGTGTATCTCAAAAGCTTATCTTGTCACCAACAGAAATTAGTCCAATAAAAGATATTATTTCACTCACCTTGTCTCCCTCTGACTGGGAAAAGCGTCTGACATATGAGTGATGAGACAGAGCCATCAAAGATGTAATCTGGGGCTATCAGCTTCCAGTGACTCTGAAGAAATTGCCCTTCTACCAAGAACAATGAACTTTCATCAGAGGGGCCTACAGGGAAAGGCAGAGTGCATGGTGAAGATAGAGTTTCACAGGCTGGGCACAATGCCACAGAAACAGCTTCTTCTTTAAGACCAGGATTCTTCTGTGTGCATAGTGCCAGGAGAAATACAGCACAAGGAAACCCATGCAGCCTGAAACACAACCTGAAACACAGTTAAATAGCAAGCCCAGAGTACCCCACAGCCTCAATGAAGCCTTCAGGCAATGTCTGTAAGTGACCGGGGTGGGGAATCAGGAGATCTGTCACTGGTTTCAGGGTCTAGGGTGACTGGATGGCAGTGTCCCATAACCCAAAGAAGAGCATCAGACAATATTTCTGAACATGAAAGTGTACCCTAGTCTTTAAGCTATGTCTATGTCTATGACTAAGGAGGCTTAATTCAAACTAACATTCCACCTGTCTACATCAGGCTTTCATTAGTTCGAACAAAGGAATTTCTTAGTTCAAACTAATGAATGCTTACCATATATACTCCTGTATAAGCTGAGATTTTTGTGCCTGAAAATTGGCTTCAAAACAGGCACTCGGCTTATACACAGGTCAATATGATAGACAGCCTCAGCCCAAAAGTTTCACTGGGGGTGCTCCAGGCTGGAGCCCCAGTGTGACTGAAGAGGCCATCTCAGGCAGTCGGCCTGGGTTGGGGTTAGAGTTAGGAGGGGACCCTGGTGTCTGGAGTGGCCAGGTAAGGGGGTTCGGGGGGGTGGCCTAGGGGTTGGGTGTGGGGTTCGGGGAGGCCAGGAAAGTGGCAGCAGGGCCCAGGGATTGGGGGTGTCTCTGGCAGGCCAGGAAACTTGGCAGCAGAATTTGGGGGATGATGGGGAAAGGGGCAGAAGGGTGTTGGAAAACAGGGAAACCAGCAGGGAACAGAGAAGGCAGTGGCGAGCAGGGGAATAGCAGTAGGGAACAGAGGAAGGTGGTGGCAAGCAGGGGAACAGCAGCGGGGAACACAGAAAGTGGCAGCGAGCAGGGGAACAGCAGAGGGTAAAGGAGAACATGGCAGAGAGCCGAGGAACAGCAGCGCAGAGCAGAGACAGCAGCAGGGGACAAGGTGAAAAGCAGCAGCAGGGGTTTGGGGGTTTTAGGGAAGGTCTCAGGAACTCTAGGGGAAGCCAGCAACTCTGGGTGGGGTAGTTAGGCGCCAAGGCCAAAAAGGGACCTCAGCTTTTACACGTCACACATTTTGCTTCTTATTTGGGCTCAGAATTCAGGAGTCAGCTTATGAACAGATCAGCTTATACATGAGTATATACGATAATTCATTACCCACCCTTTAGTTGGAACTAAGTGCTTAGTATAAGCGTTAGTTCAAACTAAGTACAGTGGAGATTAGGACTAACCCTTAGATCAAACTTAATAAGTTCATACTAAGGGCAGTTAGTTCCAAATAACAAAGTGGACAAATTTGAACTAATGTTATTTCAAACTAAATCACATTGTTAATTTGAACTAATAAATTGGAGAATAGTTCGTACTAACCTCAAACTTAGTAGTTTGAACAAACAAATTCAAACTAACTTTCTGAAGGATAGACATAGCCTTAGAGTATGCCTATGCTTGCAAGTTAGTTAGAATTAAGGAGGCTTAATTTGAACTAACTTAGTACTGGTCTATACTAGGCTTTCATTAGTTCAGTCTAAGGAATTCCTTATTTTGAACTAATGAAAGCTTAGTTCAAACTAGTAAGACCTGCCAGTTAGTTTGATTGTTAGTTTGAACTAAGGACAATATAGACAAGGATTACCCGTTAGTTCGAACTTAAGTTCGAACTCAGGGCAGTTAGTTTGAATAAACAAAGTGGACTAATTCAAGCTAATGTTAGGTCAAATTACTCCACATTGTTAATTTGATCTAATAAGTCTGAGTTTAGTGCTAACTAAACTTGAACTTACTAGTTTGAATTAACAAATTTGAACTAACTTTTCCTATTGTAGAAAAAAAATAGGGACTAGATTCTACCAGACTTGGTTAGCTTAGAAGCAAGTTGGATTCTGTGACTGGATCTGCTTACATCAGACTAGTGATGTTGCGATGGGTTACTGGCCCATTATAAATATTAGTCTTCACAGCAGCGAATCTTGAGCACTCAAATGATTTTTGAAAGCAAACATAACTTTTACAAATATGGTTAACTCAAACTTCACTTTAGAATTTGAACACATGTTCCTGGTTTTCCTGCAATTTTTGCATAGCTGTAGATAAAATAGGTGTGTGAGTCATGAGGGACCCTATCCCTAATGCCTTATGTTTAAATTGCACAATATTGTGCACAATAACATACTTCTTGCTGCAAAACATTCCCTGCAATCTTCTGGGTCCTTGCCCTTTTTCACTTAACCTTAAAATGTGCAGTCCATGAGTACTCTGCAGAATGCTTTCATATCTTTCTATGCATTAAAGCATTGTATGCTTTAACATTTCAGAAAAGGTCAACTAAAGATGAAGAGCATAGCTTTATTTTTCACCTCTGGTTTCTTCAATGATTTCTTTTCTTTTCTTTTCTTTTCTTTTCTTTTCTTTTCTTTGTCTCTCTGATACTGGGCTTTCTGTCTTTTTCTAGTAGTCACAAGCTGACTACAAGGAAACCAGACCACATGGTTTTCCCTATGCTAGAAAAAATCCCCAAGGAAAACCACCAATGCAAATGACTTCTCTGAATATACAGACTGTGAATTTTTGAAGGTTATGTGGGACTGCAGCTTTTTAGATGGCTTGTCCTGACATGCTTGAAATCATTCCAGATTGTGCATATCTATCAAATGCTGTGTTAATGTTACTGTAAATAGTAGAATTTGATCATATAAAAAGAAAATAGCAAACTCTTCCTTACTACTCTGACTACTGGAGGAAAGGAGTACATGTCAATGATCTGTTTGATTAAGATTGTTTAAACTTGAAAGAAATATGGTTTCTTACCCAAGTGACTAAGTGGAGCATAAGATTTGGTCCAAGAGGTGAATATAGCTGAACCACTGGCTAATAATGGCCATAACATAATAAAATTTAAAATCCTACTAGAATGAAAAACACCCAAGCAGCCCATCATGGTAGCATTTTATTTCACAGAATCACAGAATCATAGGGTAAGAAGGGACCTCATGAGGTCATCTAGTCCAACCCCCCTGCCAAAAAAGCAGGACCACTCTCACTAAATTATCCCAGCCAGGGTTTTGTCTAACAGAGCCTTAAATATCTCCAAAGATGGAGATTCCATCACTTCCCTAGGTAGCCCATTCCAATGCTTCACCACTCTCCTAGTAAGAAAGCTTTTCCTAACATCCAACCTTCACCTCCCCAACTGCAATTTGAAACCTCTTCTCCTTGTGCTATCCTCTGTTACTACCGAGAATAGCCGAGCTCCATCCTCCTTGGAGCATCCCTTCAAGTAGTTGAAGGTTGCTATCAAATCCCCCTCAGTCTTCTCTGCATGCTAAATAAGCCTAATTCCTTCAGTCCTTCTTCATAGGTCTTGTGCTCCAGCCCTTTGACCATTTTTGTTGCCCTCTGTTGGACTCTTTCTAATTTGTCCACATCCTTTTGGTAGTGGGGAGCCCAAAACTGGACACACTATTCCAGCTGCAGCCTCACTAGTGCCGAACAGAGGGGAACGATCACATCCCTTGTTCTGTTGGCAACACTTCTACTGATGCTGCCCAGTATGCCATTGGACTTTTTGACAGCAAGAGCACACTGTTGACTCATATCCAGCTTCCCATCCACCATGACCACTGGGTCCTCTTCTGCAGTGCTGCTACTTAGCTAATCGCTCCCTAGTGCATGGGGTTTTTCTGTCCCAAGTGCAGGGCTTTGCACTTGTCCTTGTTGAATCTCATGAGATTTCTATTGGCCCACTGCTCCAATTTGTCTAGGTCTCCCTGAATCCTGTCCCTGCCCTCCAGGGTGTCTACCGTTCCCCCCAGCTTGGGGGGAAACTTACTGAGCATGCAATCTATCCCATCATCCCGATTATTAATGAAAATGTTGAACAGAACTGGCCCCAGGACCGACCCCTGGGGCACACCACTTGTTACTGGTTGCCAACTGGACATGGAGCCATTGATTCCTACTCACTGAAACCATTGATCTAGCCAGTTCTCTATCCACTTTACAGTCCACGCATCCAACCCATACTTCCTTAACTTGCTGACGAGAATGCTGTGAGAAACCATATCAAAAGCCTTGCTAAAGTTGAGGTATATCATGTCAACAGCTCTTCCTGCATCCACAAATCCAGTCATCTCATCATAGAAGGCAATGAGGTTGGTCAGGCATGATTTGCCCTTGGTGAATCCATGCTGACTGTTCCTGATCACTCTGTTTTCCTCCAAGTGTTTCAGGATGGATTCTTTGAGAAGCTGCTCCATGATTTTTCCAGGGATTGAGGTGAGGCTGACAGGTTTGTAATTCCCCAGATCCTCCTTTTTCCCTTTCTTGAAGATAGGTACTATATTTGCTTTTTTTCAGTCCTCCAGCACCTCCCCTGTTCACCATGAGTTTTCAAAGATAATGGCCAGCGGTACCGCTATCTCATTGGCCAACTCCCTCAGCACGCTCGGATGTAGTTCGTTTGGCCCCATGGACTTGTGCACATCCAGCTACTTGAAGTAGTCCCTAACCTGACCTTCTGTCACCAAGGGACTCTCTTCTTCATGGCTGTGAAGTTGACCAGGCAGGGAGCTGCTTGCCGGGTGCTGCAAGCAGCTCCAAGACCGATTGGACTCCTAGCCCTCTGCTAGACACCCCCCATTCTGAACAGGGAGGCTGGAGGCCAGATCAGCAGGTGGCAGGGGAAGTGGCATTCCCAGTTCCCTGGCTGTGCAGCGGGCAGTGAGCCCTGCTGGAGTTCCTGGCTGCCCTGCTGGGGGACTCTGTCAGGGGAACAAAGCCCGGGGGGGCGGGGTCATCTGTTCCCAGGCAGGGAATCCTTGGGAGGGACCCCAGGCAAAATACAGCCCTCCAGGGGGAATCCCTCGGTAATTATTTCAAAAAGGCCAATTTCATGTCTTGGAATGGCTTTTTTCAAAATAACTATTTCAAAAGATTTATTATTTCAAAATTAAAGCCGGTTAACTGATTTCAAAAAAGCACTTAGTTTTTTCTTACATACACTCCTGCTTTTTTTCGAAAATGCAAATGCCTGACAGAACACAGAAAAGTATTTTTGAGATAAGCCTCCTTATCCGGAAAAAACTTTTCAGTGTAGATGTACCCAGAGTCAATAGCAGAGTAAATATGTGGCCTTTGAGTCAGGGCAGCATGACCTAGTGGCCCCAGAATCAATAGCAGCAGAACATCCACTATGGGACACAGTGCCCAGATGGGGGGCTCAGGCCATTGTGCAAAGGGGTATGGCACCAAGTGAGCAGTGATCGATACCAAAACATGCTGGCTTCTTTTCCACTTCATCCTCAGCTCCACCACATAGGGCCCCTAGGCTACTTCCTACCTGACTACGGAAGATGCCTTGTTGTGTAGTGCTGGTCCATCCCTTCTCACTTTTTGTGACAGCTGCTGTCTGCTTCCTTGAAAGTTCTGGGGTTGGCTGGCTGGAATAAGCACCTGGGTGACAGCCTCAGGGCAGTCATCACAGAACAGCTGCTCTTCAGGTCTTCTTCCAGGGTAACTCTCTCCCACTATTTTGCACTAAGGCAGCTCCTGGCCAAGAGCTTCCAGCACATGTCCTTCCTCTCTGCTGCTCATCCTTCTATGAACTGAGCATGCTCCTTTTATGCTGGGACAGCCGGCAAAATATGTCCAGGAGGGCTCAAGGGGTGGGGCTTCGACTGCCACAGAGTTTGCTTGGTTTCTGTAGTGTGGTAAGTCCACCCCATCACAGGTCTCCAGAGACAATCCCAGCAATTTCAGACTTGTAAGTCTAATTCCAATACCATGAAAACTGGCTGAAATTATAATAATAAACAGAATCAGCAGACACACAGATGAACATGATTTGATGGAGAAGAGTCAACATGATTTTTTTTTAAATGGAAGTCATGCCTCACCAATTTACTACAGTTCTTTGAAGGAATCAACAAGCATGTGAACAAGGGTGATTCAATGGATCTAGCATACTTAGATTTTCAGATAGCCTTTGACAATGTCCCTGACAAAGAGCTTTCAAGCAAAGAGAGAAGTCATGGGGTAAGAGAGAATGTCCTTTAGTTAAAAGATAGGAAAGCAGAATAGGAATAAATTATCAGTTTTCAAAATGGAGAGAGGTGCCCCATGGGACCATGCTTGAACCAGTACTGTTCAGTATATTTATAAATGATCTGAAATAAGGAGTAAAGAGCAATGCGGCAAAATATGTGAATGGGGCAAAACTAGTCAAGATAGCTAAGTTCAAAGCAGCATGCAAAGAGTTTCAAAGGGATCTCCCAGCGCTGGGTGACAGACCAACAAAATGGCAGATGAAATTTATTGTTAACAAATGCAAAGCAATGCACATTGGAAAACAAAATGCCAAATATACATATAAAATGATGCAGTCTAAATTAGCTGTTAGCACTCAGAAAAGAGATTTTGGAGTCATTGTGGATAGTTCTATGAACATATCCACTCAATACGACACAGGAGTCAAAAAATAGTTAAGGGAATGTTGTGACCTATTGGGAAAGGGATAGATAATAATACAGAAGCTATCATACTGCTGCTTTAAAAATCCATGGTATGCCCACAACTTGAATAATGCATTCAGATCTGATCACCTCATCTCAAAAAAGATATATCAGAATTGGAAATGGTACAAAAAAAAGGCAACAAAAATGATTAGCGTTACAGAAAACTTCTATAAGAGGAGAGATTAATAAGATTGGGACCTTTCAGCTTGGGAAAGGAACAACTAAAGGGAGATATAATAGAAGTCTATAAAATCATGTCTGTTGTGAAGGAAGTAAATAAGGACGTGTAATTTTCTCCTTCTCATAACACAAGAACTAGTGGTCAGTAAATGAAATTAATAGGCAGCAGGTTTAAAAGAAACAAAAGAAATTATTGCTTCACCCAAATGCACAGTCAGCATGTGGAATTCCTTGCCAAAGAACGTTATGAATGCCAAGACTATTACTGGGTTCCAAAAAGAACTAGATAATTTCAGAGGATAGGTCCATAAGTGAATATTAGCTAGGACAAGCAAGGATTAACATAAGCCAGACTCTGGGAAAGGGTAATGGGATGGATTACTTTATGGTTACCTGCTCTGTTTGTTCCCTCTGAAGCACTTGGTGTTCACCACTCATCAGAAGACAGGATTCTGGGATAGATGGACCATTGGTCCACGTGACAGGGTAAGACTGGATGGTTTCCAGAGAGTCCTAGAAAACCAATATATTAGCCCAAGGCTCTGCAAGTCCCTTTTCCTCTTGAAGCTGATCAGTGGTTACTCCAGGTTAAAGTAGGATATCTGGAGCTAATTAAGGCCCCTCCCAGGACTTGTTAAAAAGCCTTCCCTCCAGAGAAAGGAGGTAACTGGAAAGTGAGCATGAGGAGAGCTACAGGAGTGTGTGAGATGACGCAAGGTGTGCTTAGAAGGCAAACATCTGGAGAAGAAGCAGAATGCTGGTCAGGATGAGCCCCACAGGTACAAAGAGTAGGAGAAGGAAAAATGCCTGCCTTAGGGGACAAAGGACCTTCCCCAGAGCTAGAGGCCCAAGCAAAACAAACCCACCACTAGAAGGCAGCATCAGGTAGATGAGGAACTTTGTCACAGTCCAGTATGACTGTTCTTTTGTTCTCACAACTATGGTTCTTGCTCCTGCATATTCTCAAATTCTATAATGATGTACTTCCTGGGCAGCAGTTAAAGTACAATTTCAGGGGCCCTGGAAATTTCATAATCTCTGGGTTCCCTTCCTGTAGTCTCTGGGCCCCCTTCATGCATGTGTGGGCCTGATTTTTCTAGATTCTGGGATCTGGGCCCCAGAATTCTGGCCCATCAGATTCAGTTCCGGGGCATTCTGGCTTACTTTAACCCCTGTTCCTAGATATTACTGAGTATTAGGAACTTTCTGGAAAGTAGTGCACTCTGCCTCCTCTCCCTCAATCCATCTTTCAGCACTGTATATTTAGAACTGAGATTAAAAATGGACGTGTAGCCCCATACACCTCAAGGTATTTTTATTAAACCCAAGAATCATATATGAATAGAAGTCCAAGAATGAAGGGGATGCTAGTGTGAATGAGCAATGGCAACACTGTCAAAGACACCTGTAAAACAAACAAGGAGTCTGGTGGCACTTCTAAAGACTGACAAATTTATTTATCACATGAGATTTTGTGGGAAAGAATCCCAATTCCTCAGATGCTTGAAGTTGGACCTTACTGAATGGGAGCCATCTTCAAGCATCTGACAAAGTGGGATTCTCTCCCATCAAAGCTCATGCACTAAATAAATTTGCTAATCTTTAAAAGTGCCACCAGACTCCTCATTTGTTTTGCTGGACTAGACTAACAGGGCCATCCATTTGAGAAAGGCAGCTGTGTCGCTGATAGCAGCCTTTCATTCCTTTGAGGTGGCCTCTGCATATTTCTACTTATGTGAGTCTAAAAATACAATGCTCACAAAAGCGGGCTGAGGAATTTTGCAAACATTTCGTTAATTAGAATAACTAAAGTAAACCACAAATCTGTATGCCAAATTGAAAGGATAATACTGCATAATGGCAGATCTACACTAAAAAATGTGTCGCAATGCAGCTGTTTCAAAGCAGCTGTGCCACTGTACTTTTTCTGATGAAGATGTTAAGCTGACTGGAGAGAACCCTCCCAACATCTTAATAATTCTACCTCCATGAGATACAGTAGGTATGTCAACAGGGGTGCTTCTCCCACAGACATAGCACTCTCACTCTAGACCAGCACTTAGATAAGTATAACTACATCACCCGGGGTGTGGATTATTCAAACCCCTGAGCAATGTAGTTATACTGAAATAATTCTGTAATTTAGAAAGGGGTAAGTGTGAGTTCAAAATACCAGGTAGCCACCCTTGTGGTCTTTGTGATCACAACAGTATAGAATCAGATCATCAGTACCCAGTAAAGTGAGCTGAGTCTCTGAAGTACTTCTGATATCCTAGCTAATGGGCAACATGTCTATGAGTACAATGCCAATATAGGTTGCAGACAATAGGGCATCTTTCTTTCTGACATGTTTTCTGTTGTCCTGCATCTTCCAAAAATGTGGAGACCTCTAGGATTGAGTATGCTGGGTGAGCTCAGTGTTACATTTTTTTATTTGCCATTGCTTTAGAGGGATTATACTGAAGGGCAAACTTACAGCTGCAATATTTTACAATTATATTCTTTTGCAGATTGTGATTAATAACTCTCATAATTCAGTACAGTTTTGGTTGGAATGGAGACAAGCCATGAGTATTTGGGAATGTATTTGGATGTTCAATTTTGTTGCCTCAAACTCAATTTTTTCTTGACATCCCCCACTCCCTAAAGACACCCCTCCTCCCCACAAAAAAACTTTTACTGTTCTTGATGTTCACAAGTTCTTTATGATATTTTAAAAAATGAGTTCTGGAATATGAGATTTGTTTGTTCTCCTGTTGACTGTGTAGTGGAGGATTTACAAATGTAACTCGCATTATCATTACCTATGTAAATCCTCCCTGTGTCTGTAAGAGAAGAGACTCTTAAATCTCAGTCTTTATATTTTCCCGCTTTTCCTTGTTTCTTTCATAGTTACTACATTATTTAACTATAATTACAACCTGATCCAGCATAAGAATTGGGTATCCTTTTGTGACTGACTGGCAAAATGTAGCACAAATGTGTAACACCAACTGTTAAAACTGTTGTCATATGGACTTCATTTTATTTTCAAAATGTTAAATACATTTAGAACAAAAATTGAACTAATTCCTTGCAATAAATCTAGAAAAAAAGCATGTAGCAAAGGATTAGCATGCCTCCATGGACAGTTGTCTTCTGTTCGTTTGTTTGTTTGTTTGTCAGAAAGGATGGGAAAAGAATGAGACCCCAAAGTTCCATGGCACTTCACTCTAGAAATATCCATACCCTAAATGTGCACAAAGATAAAACATTGCTCCTAGTGAAGGATTGTGAAAGGTCTTGGTATTCAGGACTGCGAGGTACCTTACCAAGCACAGACCTCTTGGCAACGCTAGCCCCTCACTTTATTTTGTAGGTAAACACTAGGTGCCCCCTGGTCTCTGAGCCCCTTTGATATATTCTCTTGTAATATCCACCACCCTTTGCACTGAGCATTTATACAAAACTGAAAGAAAGCTAGTGTTACCAATTTTTAAGAGGTTAAATGGAATGACTAGGGTAATTACAGTCCTAAATGCCTGGTATCAATCCTGGGAAAGATAACAGAGCAGCTGATACAGGACTTGATTAATAAAGAAGAAAAGGAAGGCAATTTAATTAATGCAAATCAACATTAATTTATGTAAAATAGATCCTGTCAACCTAATTTGATACATATATTTTTATGAGATTACAGGTTTGGTTGATAAAGGTAACGGAGTTGTCATAATATACTTAGACATTTAAACTTTTCTAAGGTGCTTAAGTTGTTACCAAATGACATTGTGGTTAAAAATAAAACTAAAACAATATATAATTAACATAGCACACATTAAATGGACTATGTATGGTTTCAACAGTAAGAATAATTAATCTTTGGAATAATTTACAAAGATCCATTGTGGATTTTCCATCACTGACAATTTTAAATCAAGATTAAATATTTTCTAAACTCAAGGAATTATAAGTAATAGTAAGCAAGAATATTGGAAACAATATTTGCTTGTTTTTTTCCTATGAACTCTCCCCTTTTGCTTTCACATCTCTGGGATAACTTTGTACGTAAATAGATATCCACTATGTTAGTTTACAATGCTTAATTTGCATCTGACTGAGAGAAGGATGAATAAATATCTCTTGTCTGCCAGAAAATCTTGTTTCTCCATCTCTGCTGTGATACAGAATCTAAGAACATATTTTCAGTCCACATGCATATCTTCTTATATGGTATCTGTACATATGTTTCACAAGTATATCAATAAGCAGTGTGACCCTCACTTTCATTTAAGACTTCATACATTGTTCTTTGGTGAACCAGAATATGCAAATCAGAAACAGGATATTCTTGTTGCTCCCTTGCCAGTTAGCATTAAGGAGTTCTTGGAACATAAACACAGTATTCAAGATTTTAAACTGATTTCTGAAGTGAAGCTCCATGAAGACCAGCATTCCTCTCTCTATGTATAAGTGTTTGTCACAAAGGATAATGGCATAAATGAGGAATATCACAATTTGATTATCCAATGTCTTTTCTATTCTGTGACTTTTCCCCCTCAATTTATTAATTAATAACATCAATTTTACACTCTATAGAAACTGCAGTCAACAAATTCCACCTTAAAATAATGGTATTTGCTTTTGTAGGGGTCTGTGGTCCTCTCTGTTAATCTCAGGGGGGGTCCATGCCCCTTGCTACAGCCCTTCTGTCACAGAAAGCTAAAAGGACACTAACCCATAGAAAGGGCAGAACTAGCAGGCAGTCTATCACTGGGCCTCCTGGATTAGGCAAACTGGGGTAAATGCAGGCCTTTTGGCCTTAGGTAGATCCATGGAAACCCTAAGGCTATGTCTACACTTAAGAAGTTAATCTGAATTAACTTAGTTCAAATTAATTAATTGAAACTAATAATGGTCAACTGGAACTAAGTTAATTCAACCTAACATGTCCTCACAAGAAACCCAAATTGAACTAGCATGTCATGGACAGGACTAGCTAGTTTGATTTAGGAGGGGGGCACCACGGGAAGTGTGGAAACATGGTTGCTGAGAAGGGCCATGCCCCACCCAATACACAGAAAGAGGAAGGCACCCCGGAATGAAGAAAGTCAAACCGTGTTAATTTGAACTAATGGCTAATTTGAATCAACATGGTTCCAATGGGTTAATTCAAACTAATAAGTTTGAATTAACTGTTACTTCACAGTTAAGTGAGGTTTTATAACTTCAAAGTAAGCATTCATTACTTCAAACTAAGGGATTCCTTAGTTCGAAGTAATGGAAGCCAGTGTAGCCATGCATTAATTTAGTCTGAATTAATCCTCATTAATTCAAACTAAATTGTAAGTGTAGACATACTCTATGGGATAGGATATCTGGGGCCCAAACTACTTTTCCACATCCCAAGTCAGCGCCTTAGCAGTGGTTGATGGTTCTGCCACTAGATCAGCATGGATTCCACCAAAATATACAGTTGGAGGCACATTGCAATTTGAATAGCCTGACTATTGTTTCATAGCCCTAGTATAGTATTAATGGCTTTCTTGGCTATTTCAGTTTTCATAGGTGACATTTTTTTGGTTGCCAAAAATAAATAGAATTACTGAGTAATTTTGCTGATGCTTTATATTTTGCATACTATGGCACATAATAAGATGAAATATATTATATGTATGCTTGAAGAAGTACATACATAATGGTATAAGAACAAGCTGGTTTTGAATATTTGGGATACAATTTTATTGCTAGGGAGCATATTTTTACACTGCCCACATATTACACAATGTTGTTTTGACAACTCTAATTATTATAACAAAAAATGTAGTTAAAAGAAAAAAAGCTTAATTTAAGTAATTAGCATATATAATGAAGAAAATGTAATTAAGTAAGTTGTTTATTAAAATATAAAAAATCATTATTTAAACAAACACACAAAGTTATTATTTAAACAATCCATCAACGCCTGATTTTATGGGAAATGCTGCAAGTTGGACCAAATGCCACTAACTTCCTGGCAGGGCCTCTAAAGAAAGCCATTTCTGTATACAGCCTTCTGAGTGATTTCTCTTTAGGCTTAATTAGTATAATAGAATGTAGTTAATTTTAGGCTTTGTGTGTAAGTAGTATATCCATAAACAACCTTGCACATTAAACCCTATTGATCTAAAAATCAGACATACCATACCGTGTCTCCCTGATATTCACATTAATCACTAAGCATCCAAAATCAACACACATCAACCAATATTCCAGTCACACAATCAGACTGACACCAAAGCTATTTCTTACCTCACCGTTCAAGGATCTCTCTATTCGATAGGTCTCTTCTATCTTTCCAGGGTACACAACAGTGGTAGTCCAAGAAGCAACTCTGAGTCCAGGTAAGGTAACTGATCTGACAGCTCATTTAGGCCCTTGGCCTACAGAGCTCAATAGCAGATGAGTAGGATCTGTCTCCATCAGTTCTTTTCCAACTGATTCTTAGGGCCTTTCTTTTGAGCTTTCTGTTCCATTCCTCTGCTTCTTATGGGGTGGGTGTGGCTTGGGACAACTCAACAATTTCTACTGAACCTACCTTGCTTTAACCCTAAATTGTTCTTTCTCCTCCCACATAGTATATATGTAACTTGGTATGGCTATGAGCTGGTTTGATACAACAACAGAAGGAAGCAAGTGAGAGTGTTCAATTCTCACTGCTGCCTCTACATCCTTCCCTTTTGTGGTAGTGTGCAGTACCTAGGACCCAAGATATCTATTCAGTCAAAAGACAGATGAGGATATTTAGCATACTAGTCCCCCTGTTGCCATTAAGATGAGATGGAACAATGGAAACATATTAGTAGTTAGAAATGCACCTGAGTTGTTTAGTAAGGCAAGTGTTGTAGTCTGGTTATGTACTTGGTTGCCTGATACTTTCCATCTTGTACCACAACTTCCATCCACTTACATTTTCTCTGGTTGATACTGGCCTGTGAGGGGAATATGTAGGTTCAGTCTCCTTTTCTTTTGTTATCACAAGCTTTGTGAATGATCTGTTCAGGACTTCAGGACCTCAGCCTGTTAAAAGGGAGAAAGAAGGAATCTAGATAACATCAGGTATGCCTTTTTATCCTCTGTTAGTACAAGATGGGGGAGCAGACCTCTGCATACAAAAGCTTGTTGACAAGCTCAGATTCAAACAAGGGTCATTTTAAGGCCACTGCATTGAGAGAGAAACAATCTCCTTCTACTGGGGAAACAAACAAGATAAAAATAAGGGGGAGAAAGTGGAGAGAGAGACAAAAATGTAAGTAGGTCCTGCAGACTTGGCGGTGCTGTTCCAAAGGATACTGTGGATTCCAAAAGTCCGGTAGGGGGAGAGATCCTTATTTTTATCCAAAGCCAATATTAAAAAGTCACATCACTCTGGCTGATTTTAGCGTTCAAATCCCAGCAAGTAAACTTTCTATCATTTGGATTAGTTACAGAGATTTAATGGCACAAAAATCAGTTACTATACATAGTTCTTTCTTTCTTGTAGCTACCTTTACAGGTCAGTAATGTAGTAAGGCAGATACAAACATAAATGCATTCCTACATTATAATGTTGCACAATAGCAGCTACACTATATTAGTAAGTAATCATTTCAATAACTGTGTGTGTTAATGACCCGTATATTGACTGTTTCCACCCAAATATCCAGTATTCACTATTTGCTTAATGATATTTCTGCCATTTAATAAACAGTGATAGCATCATTAGGTATGTGTTGCACATATTTAATATTTGCTTTTAATCATTTTGCAATTATTTTGCTTGGTTTCAAGCACCAGGAAGAGACCAAATTGAGCATTTTTATCTGCGTATTGATAATGTTACATATGTGGAATAGCTATCTGAATGGTGGATTATGATCAAACATTTACATTATAAGACAAGATCTAAATATCAGCTCATGTGGATATTTTTCATTAAAAATAATATAATTTTTGTTTGTTACTTCTTCCTGTAATTCACAATGGGTGTAGGGGGAGGAGGGAGGGAATATGAGAGAAAAAATGTAGCAGGGAAAGAGGACTGAGAGCAAGAGTGAGAGACCCTTTATGTAGGATTATATTCTGAAAATAAAGGCTATTTATACCTATATATACACAAGACTGTCATTTTTGTGGACTCTTCCCTTTCTGTCTCCCTTTCTACAAAAAGCATTTACATTATTAACCTTAAGAAAGACAAACTGTGCTGATCCCTGGAAAAATAGTGTAAGTGCAAAGAGGAAAAGGGTACATGTACAAGAGACATTTGTAAATGTTTCTACTTAAGTATGAGACCCCTCTTTTAAAGAGAACATGTATTATTTGCAACCTTTCTCATTCTTCATTGTCAATTGACTGTGTACATTCATTGCACTTTATAAAGTGTATGGTGAACAGTTTAAAGTTGAGACTTGTGTGCATTTGTCTTTCAGAAAGTATTTGCATATATGAGTTGGTAATGTGTGCTTTTATATATATATAAAAGTGGACAATATAGGTAATTCTATAATTATTTCAATATATATCCAGAGGGTTTCCATCAGCCTTCTATCTTGCCCATCCTGGTCCTCAGCCAAACTGCTGCTGGGATCTGACCAACTCCACACTGAAATGAGGGTTAAGGAAGGCCAATTAAGGAGAAGGGTTTGGCTCCCAGCCATACCTGTGAGAGGACCCCGTTCTTTTTTCTTTAAATAATACCTCCTTTTTCTACCAATCCATCTTACCTGACCACTGTAGCCATCCTCTGTAGAATACATTCACTGGACACCTGCCTCATATTTACATAATGAGTTGGGATATCATGGCCTAATTCCTGTTTCATGTTCACCCATCTAAGCCTCTCCGAATTTGTTGTGGAAATGGAAAAAACATCTCATTTTTCCTTGGCCAGTTTGACAATAGGGGAAAAAACCCAAGCCTTTAGAGGAAGGAATGACCAGCACATTGCCCATAGTGAATTCTGACAAAATGCAATATTTCACCAATACAGAGGGTGGAAGAGTGGGGACTGCTCTGCCTCATCCAAATGAAAGGCTGTTTTCTGCATCAGCAAGGACCAAAATTTCCCCCTCTCTCTTCCAGTCAACTGAGGGGGGCATGAGTCAGTGTCTCAACACTGACATGGTCCACAACCGCAGCAGAAACTCACTCCCTACCTCTAGACTTTAAAGGGGCACATATCTTTTCCAACAAACCAGACAAGAGTCCCTATCACTTAATGGAAGTGGTGAAGGTCATTCTGCAAGCCAAACAGCTAGACTGCATTTAGCTATAAGGTCCAAGAAAGCGTGGAGTGCATTCCACCAATAAAATGATAGACTCATAGGCTATGTCTACACTAGCAAATTAGTTAGAATTAAGGAGCCTTAATTTCAACTAATTTGAGCCCTGTCTACATTGTTTTTGCCTAGTTTGAACTAAAAAAAATTTAAGCTTGTCTGGTTAGTCCGAACTAACTGCTTAGTTCAAACTGACTTTGAGATTTAGTTTGAACTAGCATGATTTAGTCATGAACTAGTGATTAGTTTGAACTAAGCATGGTTTTTTAGTTCAAATTAACTTTTAATTCAAACTAACTGCATTTTTTAGTTCAAACTAAAAAAAGTGCAGCTAGTTCAAAATAGAAGTTAGTTCAAACTAAAAAAAAAAATGTGCTTAGTTCAAACTAACTTCAAACTACTTAGTTTGGACTAAGCAAGTCCAAACTAAGATTTTAGGTGTAGACATAGCCATAGACTCTAAGGTCAGACACGAATAGATCATCTAGTCTGACCTCCTATACAACGAAGGCCACGGAACCTCATGCACCCACTCTCATAATAAGCTTCTAAATTATGACCTAGTTGTTAAAATCCTCAGATCGTTGTTTAAAGACTTAAAGATACAGAGAATCCACCAGGGAGTTAGCTGTGCCTTGTGCTACAGAGGAAGGTTAAAAAAACCCCACAGCCTTAGCCAATCTGCCCTTGGGGAAATTCCTTCCCAACCCCAATATGGTGATGAGATAAACTCTGAGCACATGGTCAAGACTTACTAGCCAAATACACAAGAGAGACTCTCTGTAATGACTCAGAGCCCACCCCATCAAACGTCCCATCTCAGGCTATTGGCATATCTACCACTAGTAGTCAAAGATCAATCAATTGCCAGAGTAGGCTGCTGCATTATACCAGGGCCGTTACTATAGCAGGGTGAGCGGGGCTTTGCCCTAGGTGTGCCAAAGCGTCTCCATTGAGCCACTCCATGCAGGGGTGCATTCCTCACTTCTTGCTCCAGGTGCCATCCATTGTAAGGGGGCACCAAATTCTTTAGTGACAGCTCTGCATGATAGTATTCCATCTATAAATTTACCAAGCTCAGTTTTGAAGCCAGCTAGATTTTTTGCCTCTCACAGCTCCCCTTGGAAGGCTATTCCAGAACTACACTCCTCTGCTGACAGGCATCTAGTTTCAAGTCTAAACTTCCTGATGGCCAGTTTAGATCCATTTGTTCTTCTGTCCACATTTGCACTGAACTTAAATAGTTCCTCTCCCTCCCTGGTATTTATCCCTCTGATGTATTTATGGAAAGTAATCATATTTCATATTTTCAACCTTCTTTTGGTTAGGCTAAAGAAATCAAGCTCTTGGAGTCTCCTCTCATTAGGAAGGTTTTCAATTCCTCAAATCATCCTTGTAGACCTTTTCTTTAGCTGTTACATTTTAATTCATCTTTCTTAAACATGAAGGACTGGAACTGCATACAACATTCTAGATGAGGTCTCAGCAGCAAGGTATTTAACAATACTAACACCTCCCTATCTCTCTTGGAAATACCTCATCAGCTTCATCCTAGGACTGCAATAGCTCTTTCTATGGCCACACAGAACCATAGAATTACAGAATATTAGGGCCAGAAGGGACCTCTTGAGCTTATCTAGTACAACCCCATGCTAAAAGCAGGACTACTTCCTCTAGATCATCCCAGCCAGGGTTTTGTCTAACTGGGCCTTACAAATTTCCAGAGATGGAAATTAAACAATAACCTTCCCAGGTAACCCATTCCAGTGCTTCACCACCCTTCTACTGAGAGAGGTTTTCCTAATATCCAGCCTAGACCTCCCCAGAAGAAACTTGAAATTATTGCTCCTTGTTCTCTTCTCTGTCACCACTGAAAATAGCCTATATCTCTCTTCTTTGGAGCACCCCTTCAAGTAGTTGAGGGTTGCTATCTAATCCCCCCTCATTCTTCTCTTCTGCAGACTAAATAAGCCTAGTTCCTTCAGTCTCTCCTCACAAATCACATGCCCCAGCCCTCAAATTATTTTCAGTGTCTTCCACGGGACTCTTTCTAATTTGGCCACATCCTTTCTGTAGTGGGGAGGCCAACACTAGACACAGTATTCCAGGTGCAGCCTCACCAGTGCCAAATATATGGGAATAATCACATACCTTGGTCTGCTCGCAATGCTCCAACTGATGCAGCCCAGTATGCCCTTGGCCTTTTTAGCAACAAGGCCACCCTGTTGTCTGATATCCAGCTTCTCATCCACCATAACCCACAGGTCCTTCTCTACCGAGTTACTACCTAGCCAATTCATCCCCAACCTGTAGCAGCACATGGGATTTTTCCATCCTAAGTACAGGACTTTGTTCTTATCTTTGTTAAACCTCATGAGATTTTATTTGCCCCATTGCTCCAGTTTGTCTAGGTTTCCCTGAAGCCTATCCCTATCCTCCAACATATCAACCATTCTTCCCAGCTTGGTATCATCTGCAAACTTCCTTTGTGTGCATCTATCCCATCATCCAGATAATTAATCAAGACATTGAATTGAACTGGTTCCAGGACCAACCCCTGTGGCAATTCACTTGCTACTGGTTGCAAACTAGATATTGAGCCATTGATCTTGCCTTCTGTGCCTGATTTTCTAGCCATCTTTCTATCTGCCTCATGGTCCTTTCATTTAACCCATACTCCCTTAACTCGTTGACAAGAATGCTGTGGGCGACTGTCTCCAAAGCTTTGCTAATGTCAAGTATAACATGTCAAAAGCTATTCCCACATCCACAAAGCCAGTCATCTCATCAGAGAAGGCAACTGGTTTGGTCAGGCATGATTTGCCCTTGGTGAATCCATGCTGACTGTTGCTGATCACTCTGTTTTTATCCAAGTGTTTCAAAATGGATTCTTTGAGGACTTGTCCCATGATTATTCCAGGGACTGAGGTGAGGCTGATTGGTCTGTAGTTCTGCAGATTCCCTTTTTCCTCTTTCTTAAAGCTAGGTATTATATTTGCCTTTTTCCAATCATCTGGGGCCATCCCAAATTGCCACGAGTTTTCAGAAAGAATGGCCAGTGGCTCTGAAATCACATCAGCCAACACCCTCAGCACCCTTGGATGTAGTTCTTCCAGCCCCTTCTACTTGTGCATGTCCAACTTCTCTAAATAGTCTCTAACCTGACCTTCCATCACCAAGGGACAGTCTCTGTCTCCCCATTCTGTGTTGCCCACTGCAATAGCCTGGGAGCTGACTCTGCCTGTGAAGACTGCGGTAAAATATGCATTGAGGACTTCAGCCTTTTCTGCATCATCTGCAACTGGGTTGCCTGCGCCATTCAGACATGTCACACTGGCAGCTCATAATCATCCTGCGATCAAGCAATACTCCCAGGTCCTTCTCCTCTGTCACTTCCAAATGGTGCACCCCAATTCTTGTTATTATTCCATAAATGAATGACCTTGCACTTTCCTCTATTAAATCTCATCCTATTTCTATTACTCCCATTCACAAGGTCATCCATATTTTCCTGTAGGATATCCCAATCCTGTGGTAATTTCTCCTTCCATATCATCATTCCCGTTAGCCACCCTCCGGCTGTCCCCAAGCTCATTGTTAGCTGCATTAAAAATAGAGCCAAATTATTTTATATATTATTTTATATATTAATTCATACTAATTATTATATATTATAATTCATATATTAATCCATCTTCAGGCTTTAGCAGTTCCACTTCTTTATTTTTTTATTCCTATTTATGTGGCTATAGAGCCTTTTACTATTGGCTTTAGTTCCCTTTGTAAAGGCCAACTCAACTTGGCTTTTGGTCCTTTTCACTTTATCTTTACCTGACGTCCAAGAGGTAGCTTTCCTTGCTGATCCCTTCCATCTGCCACTCCTTGTAGGCTTTGTGCTTACTCTTAATCACCTGTGTGACACGCTTCCATATCCAGCTTGGTCTGCAACTCTTGCCTATGAATATTTCTCTTTCCTTCAGATGCAGGTTTCAGATAGCTCCTACAACTTTGATTTGATGTAATTCCAAGCTCTTCCACTTTTAGATCCAAAAATTCTTCAGTCAAATCTCCTTCCACAACTATTTCCTTTATTTTTTTAAAGTTAGCTCTTTTGATGCCAAAGGTCCCACTCAGAGATTTATTTTTGTTCATCCTTCCATTTAGTTTTAACTGAATTAGCTTATGGTCACTCAAATGAAGGTTGTCTCCAACAACCAGTTCTTCTATGAGGGCCTCACCACTCATCAATACCAAATCTAAGATGGCATCCCTTCTTATTGGTTCAGTAACTATGTGATGAAGGAAATCATAAGCTATCACCTTCAGTATACTGATTCCTATTATTACAATTAACATATATCCTCCAGTTTGTATATGGGAAGTTAAATTCTTCCATAATCAAACAGTTCCCAGCAGTATTTATGCCACTGAAAGCCTTAAAGAGATCTCTGTCTATGTCCAAATCAAATCCTGGTGGTCTTTACATACCCCAAGCACTATCCCAGGGGAAACTCTACTATTCTTCCCCAATGTGATTTTTACTCAGATAGACTGTCTTATAAATTCCATCACTTCTAATTTCTTTTCAATCTACCTCATCACTGTTATACAGTGCTAGTCCACCACTTTTGCCTTTGTTTCTGTCTTTCCTAAATCACACATACCCTTCAGTAATTGCTTATCAGTCATGGATACTATTCCACCATGTTTCTGTTAGCCCTATAATATCTGGTTTCACTTCTTAAACTAGTAGCTCTGGTTCTTCCATTTTCTTACCTGCATTGGTATAGAAACATGTTATGTTTTGCTGTTTGGCTTCACTCATGTTCCTTACCTGATTTGGCGTAGTCATTCTACTGCTAGTATCACCTATTAGACTGGTACATACACTACCCTTCCTCTTAATGTCCATTCTGCTCCCCACTGCTGTGTCTTTTCTTATATCATTTTCCTCCCTCTATATGTGAAAATCAGGCACAGAGATTACTCGGGCATCTTTTAACTGTCTCCTCCTTCACCCTAGTTTAAAGTTCTCTTAATCAGCTGTACTTACCTCCATCCTAGAAGTCTATTTCCCTTTCTCTCATATTAAGAGAAGATTAAAGTTGCATGAGGAAACACCCAAATTAGGAAATGCCAAAAATAAAGGTTCACATAGAGAGGTTAGGAAGGTGGGAGATAGAGGCACAGGAGCCCAACTCTGGTGCAGATGTTAAAGAAGAGAAACCTCTTAACAGGGAAATTCTCTTCAAGGAGTTTAGAGCCTAGATTTTATTCCTTTTCCAGTTCTTATTTCTCTCACGTTCCTACATGTGCAACATTGGAAGAGATCTAGAAACATTGTGGATCCTACTTTGCCACTCTTAGTGCAGGAGGGAAAGTTATAGGATTTTATTTAGAAAAATAGTGAATTTCATTTTTACTCTAATTTTGGCCCATCTTTTGTACAATACCTTATACACTACATAGTGACACTGAACTTGAATTAGGTACTGTGAATTAGGTACAACTTACATTAAAATTAGTGACTGTACAGCATAAGCAAGACTATCTCAGTCTAGGCCCATATAGTTTTCAGAAGCCTGCAAACCTGGAAAAATCACAGCTCAAAATGTGAGTTTCAGAAGGCTATGACTGACTAAATACATTGCCTTGTAATGAAAACCACTATCCAGCCTTACTGATAGAGGATTCTACTGTTACTGCTAAAATACTGCCTAGCCCATTCTGAGACTTATCAGCAATTTTAGCAGATGAATTCTAATATATAATGAAGGACCTACATCACAGAAAATGAAACACTGTACATTAAAAGTTTAAAAGTATCTAGGACTGCAATGCAGTGCCAAAACAAATCATTCTGACTTCCTTTAAAAATACATGGAGGCTTCTCCAAATATCATCTGGGATAAGTCATTATATGACTTGCAGGTTCATACATCACTGCTGCTTGCTGTCACTATGAAAAATAGGAGTTTTTGTTTACTTAAAAATTTGAAATGCCATGTTTCTGTGCCTGAAAAATGAGGCGGGAAAAAATGAGCATCCTCCCATTTTTGAAAAATGTTTTTTTTTATTAAAGCAAAGTAGACAGGAGGAGAAGTGATCATGTATACGCATGGAAATAGACTGATTAGTGTTTACACAGGGAGAAGAATAACAATAGGTAGGTCACTGGGGACAAACTGATCAGAATCACATAGGGAGTTAATGAGAACAGGAGCCAAAAACAAGGGACTGAACCCACAGCTGACCCACGTTTGAGTCCCAATAGATATATAATGAATGAACACATGGTGAAATAAGAATTATATTTCATGACAGAATGAAACTCCCCCGTCAGATTGCATCTGTTAATAATAAAACATCCCTTCTGGAATGAGAGTTTAATAGTTCTTGTTCATGCTTTAACTGGTAGATCACAGCAATAAATCAGCATTATGATTTTAGGGGATACAACTTATGTAATATAAAATAATGTTTCTGGAATTTCATTTACTGTAAAATTATTTTTTAAATATTCTTATAAGGAGATTGATCAAATAATCAAGCAAATACTACAACATTAATCTTAATTTTTATTGTTTTGTTTTGTTTCATTTTTAACAGCATGTGAAAAGTAATTTAACTGTTGTACAGGAATAAAATATTATTGTGATGGATTCTTACAATCTGTGGAATGATAAGAGGTATGTGTATATGCATAATTACACATACACATGGGACCCATCTTACAAACATTCACATGCATATCTTCACTCACATGAGGTGTTTCACTGATGTCAAAGGAATACCTTTGTAGATGTTTGCACAATCAAGTCCTATTTACGGTGGCAAACCTTAAAAATTTGCCATTAATTTTCTTAGACAACTAAATAACATTACCTCAGCCTTTGCTGTATTCCCTAGGTATGCCACAGAGTCATAAAAATGCGATGCTGGAAAGGACCTCAGAGTTCTGCCCCCTGCACTGAGGCAGGACCAATTAGGACCATTCTTCATATACATCAGAAACAAGAGGAAAACCAAGAATATTGTAGACCTCTTATTCAACAAAGAGGGTAAAACAATAAATGAAAATGTGGAAATGGCAGAAGAATTAAATGATTTCTTTGTTTTGATCTTCACTGAGAAGGTTGGTGGAGATTGGATGTCTGATGTAGAAGAGGGCAATAGGAATGAGATAGGGTCAGAAGCCAAAATAGGGAAAGAGCAAGTTAAAAATTCCTTGGACAAGTTGAACATCTTCAGGTCACTCGGGCCTGATGATATGCACCCTAGAGTACTCAAGAAGCTGACTCAGGAGATATCTGAGCCATTAGCTATTATCTTTGAAAAAGCATGGAAGATGGGTGAGGTCCCGTAAAACTGTAAATATAGTGCGTATCTACAAAAAAGGAAATAAGAGCAATCCAGGGAATTATAGACCAGTCAGTTTAACCTCTTACCAGGAAAAATAATAGAACAGATAATTAAGAACTTAATTTGCAAACATCTAGAAGAGGCTACGTTGCTCAGAACTAGTCAGCATGGCTTTGTCAAAAACAAATCATTGAAAACCAACTTGATAGCTTTCTGTGATGTAGTAGCAAGCCTTGTGGATAGAGGGGAAGCAGAAAATGTGGTATATCTATACTTTAGTAAGGCATTTGATACAGTCTCACATCACATTATTATTAATAAACTGGGGAGTCACAAACTAGATGGAGCTACTATAAGATAGGTGAAAAACTGGTTGGATAACCACTGCCACAGGGTGGTTATCAATGGTCCACATTCAGGTTGGAAGGACATAACAAGTAGGGTGCAACAGGGATCTGTCCTGGTCTGGTTTTGTTCAATATTTTTATCAATGACTTAGATGATGGCATAAAGAGCAAATTTATAACATTTGCCGATGGTACCAAGGTTGGAGGGGTTGCAAGTGCTTTGGAGGACAGGACCACAATTCAAAATGATTTGGGCAAGCTAGTGAAATGGTTGGAGATAAATAGAATGAAATCCAATAAAGATAAGTGCCAAGTAGTACTCCACTTAGGGTTGAACAACCCATTGCACACATACAAAACAGGCAATAACTGCCTAGGAAGGAATACTGCAAAAAGGGAGCTGGCTGTAATATTGCATCACAAGCTAAATATGAGTCAGCAGTGTATCATAGAATCAAAGAATCCTAGGGTTCGAAGGGACCTCATAGGTCATCTAGTCCAACCCCCTGCCAGAGGCAGGACCACTCCCACTAAACCATCCCAGTCATGGTTTTGTCCAGCCGGGCCTTAAACACCTCCAAAGATGGAGACTCCACCACCTCCCTTGGCAGCTCATTCCAATGCTTCACCACTCGCCTAGTAAAAAAGTTTTTTCTAATATCCAGGCTCGACCTCCCTAACCGCAACTTGAGACCATTGCTCCTCGTTCTGTCCTCTGTTACCACCAAGAACAGTCAAGCTCTATCTTCCTTAGAGCATCCCTTCAAGTAGTTGAAGGGTGCTATCAAATCCCCCCTCAGTCTTCTCTTCTGCAGACTAAATAAGCCTAATGCTTTCAGTCTATCCTCACAGGGCTTGTGCTCCAGCCCTTTTATCATTTTGGTTGCCCTCCTCTGAACTCTCTCTACCATGTCCCTGTCCTTTTTGTAGTGGGGAGCCCAAAACTGAACACAGTATTCTAGATGTGGCCTCACCAGTGCAGAATAGAGGGGAATGATCACATCCCTTGATCTGCTGGTAATACTTCTTTTGATGCAGCCCAGTATGCCATTGGCCTTTTTGGCAGCAAGAGCACACTGCTGACTCATATCTAGCTTCCCATCCACCATGACCCCCAGGTCCTTTTCTACACTGCTGTTACTTAGCTGAATGTTTCCCAGCCTGTAACAGTGCATGGAGTTTTTCCATCCCACATGCAGGATTTTACACTTGTCCTTATTGAACTTCATAAGATTTTTATTGGCCCATTGTTCCAATTTATCTAGGTCTCCCTGAATCCTGTCCTTGCCCTCCAAAGTGTCTACTGTTCCCCCCAGCTTGGTGTCATCCGCAAACTTACTGAGAGTGCAGTCTATTCCATCATCCAGATCATTGATGAAAATGTTGAACAGAACCGGCCCCAGGACCGACCCCTGGGGCACACCACTCGTGACTGGTTGCCAGCTAGACATGGAACCATTGAGGAGGAGAAAGAAAAATTGCTCTCCTTAACTGCCAATGATGGGACAAGAAGCAATGGACTTAAATTACAGCAAGGGAGGTTTAGGTTGGACATTACGAAAAACTCCTAACTGTCAGAGTGATTAACCATGGGAATAAATTGCCCAGAAAGGATGTGGAACCTCCATCACTGGAAGTTTTTAAGAGCAGGTTAGATACGCACCTCTCAGAGATGGTTTAAGAAGGTACTTGGTCCTGCCATGAATGCAGGGGCTGGACTCAATAACATCTCATAGTCCCTTCCAGTTTCTATGATTCTATTTTATGTTAGTCTTTAAGTGCCACAGGATTCTTTACTTAGGCTGATAGATATACTATTAGCTATATTCATACACATACATAAGTTAGTTAAAGTTATCCTGGCTGGCTTTTTCAAAGGCTCCATTGACCTTTGAATCAATCATCTAAGTTTGGGTTCAACTATGTGTTTTAAGAGTATTCATAGCTTTTATTTTAAAAGAAGTGTCTAGTTCTTTTCCTTGTGAAGATAGTTCTCTACACTTGAGTTTGGTCTTAATTTTGCAGTACGATGCTATTTTGGGTCAGGTTAGAGGAGGAACCTGAGAATCTCCCTAATACTTATAGGTTTATGTTAAGTAAGTCAGTTATGTGTGAGGTCTATCCCAAATAATATCTTGCTGGGCTTCCTCTAAGCCTTTAGCCTGTCCCTGTGAAACATCATGTGTTAACAGTGGACAGGAATAGGTTATCTTTAGGAAAGTGGGAAGAAAGGAAGGTTGAATACAGCAAAGTGTTGGGTTTTTTTGGCAGTTCTTTAAAAAAAAGTAAGATTAGATTTTTTTTCTTAGCTATTCAGGGTCTATTACGCACAGTTCTGGTTCTGTGTTACTGAAAACAATCAATACCATACACACAAACATATATATACATCTCTGTTTGTATTAAGTGAATGTGTGCATGTCTGTTGGGGGGGGGGGCGGCAGGGACAGCTGTTAGTGAATAACACTCCTCCAAACCAGATGGAATTATATGAATCACCAACATATCATAGGCCTGGTACTGGTCATGGAGAAAGGTTGAGAGGCAATTGGGTACAGTTAATATGTGCTTTCTTAAAAAGAAACAACCAAAAAAAAAAGATATACATTGTGTATTTATGCAGATTCAGGCATTATCCCTTTCCATCTCCTTCATATGTTACTTGCCGCCCTAAATTCTAGACTCTTTAGTGCAAAGTCTGTCTCCTTATTGTTAGGATAAGTTATTCACGCAAGCATACTAGGCCTCATAAATACATAGGCTGACTAGACAGGCACAATTCCAGCTTTCTTTTATTATGTATTCTCCCCTGAACCCATGTCTCTTGTCATGTACCCTTCCCTGCCTGATGTCACATATCCATCCAACCCCCATGCCTTTAATTTATATGGATGTTAGTATTCCCCTACCTATCGACACCCCTTCTCACTACCTTGATTCTTTTACTATATATAGAGTTCTTTATCTGAAAAGAAACAAAGAACTGTTATAAAACTAGTTTTAACAAGCCAACAAGCAGTATGTATATGTAAGCAATTGCCATGATACTTTCATTTTGAAGCTGAAACTGTCTTGTTCAGTGCTTCCCGTTCCATGAATACACCTCTTCAGTGTTGTCTGTATTGCCTGATGCTTTTTGAAGGGACCTTTCCAACTTTACTTTATGCATTTGGGACAGCACCTAATATATTGTGGGCTCTAGGGCTTAGTCTATACTTGTAATAATTCAACTTTATAATTTGACTTTAAGTTGAATTCATTAATTCAAATATAATTTGACTCCTAAGTTGAATTAAAGTAGGCTTTAGTAATTCCACTTAGAGAGTCTACACTAGATTCTCTAAGTCAAGCAGGAGAGACAGAGCCGTGGCCACACGCTGGAGAAGTTCCTCGACAGCATCCACAAGGAGAAGTGCAAGAAGGAGGGCACTATCCAGGTGCCAGGGACTACTGCCACAACAGTGGAGCTGGATGGGGAGCCTGTGGCAGGGGGAGGACACTGGCAGCTGGTTACCTCTGGTAGCAGACAGTGCTCCACCCGTGCCCACAACTCACCCTCCGTTGTGGTGAAGAATCATTATGCGGTGCTAGAGACGGTGAAGGAGGTGGAAGAGGAGAGGCCATGCACCCCCAAGGCTGGGAGGAACACAGCCACCACAGCTAGGAGGAAACGGAGAGTTGTGGTGGTTGGGGACTCACTTCTGAGGGGGATGGAGGCACCCATCTGTCGCCCTGACAAGGTCTCTCGAGAGGTATGCTGCCTGCCAGGTGCCCACATCCGAAACATTACGGAGGGATTGTCGAGAATCATCCTCCCCTCTGACTACTACCCCATGCTTCTCATCCATGTAGGAACCAATGATCCTGCGAGAGGTGATCCTCAGCAGATCAAAGGTGACTTCAGGGCTCTGGGAGCGCGGGTGAAGGAGTTTGGACCACAGGTGGTGTTCTCCTCGATTCTTCCGGTCAAGGGTAGAAGCCTGAGCAGAGACAGATGCATCCTGGAGATGAATGCTTGGCTGCGAAGATGGTGTCGTCGGGAGGGCTTTGGCTTCCTTGACCATGGGTTGCTGTTTCAGGAAGAAGGACTGCTAGGCAGAGATGGACTCCATCTTTCGAGGAAGGGGAAGAGTGTATTTGGACGCAGACTGGCTGACCTAGTGAGGAGGGCTTTAAACTAGGTCTGATGGGGGAAGGGGACCAAAGCCCACAGGTAAGTGACAATGTGGGAGACCAGGGGGATGGGATGGAACTTGGGGGGTGCCGGGACTGTAACTCAAGGGATAGAAGAGAGGGTAGTTGGAACATGCAGGGGGAATCAAATAACCTTCTTAGATGCTCTAATGAAGCCCTAATGCCTGAGGCAGGTGGGGGAGGTCAACACCAAAAGAAAATGCAGGGAGGTAGATACAATAGAATTGAAAATCAAAATGGGAAAGTAGGGCAATCAGCCAGGTATCTTAGGTGCCTATACACAAATGCGAGGAGCCTGGGAAACAAGCAGGAGGAATTGGTAGTACTGGTGCAGACAAAGAACTATGACATGATTGGGATAACAGAGATGTGGTGGGATAGTTTGCATGACTGGAGCTCTGCAATAGATGGGTAAAAACTGTTCAGGAAGGACAGGCAGGGAAGGAAAGGGGGAGGAGTAGCACTATATGTAAAGGAGCTCTATGACTGCTCAGAGCTTCATTATGAAAGTGGAAACAAGGCAGTTGAAAGTCTGTGGGTTAAGTTTAGAGGGGAGAGCAACAAGGGGGATGTTGTGGTAGGTGTCTGCTATAGACCACCAGATCAGAAGGAGGAGGTGGATGAGGCATTCTATGGACAACTGACAGAAGTTTCTAGAGCACAGGCCCTGGTTCTCATGGGGGACTTCAATTACCCTGACATCTGCTGGAAGGCCAATACAGCAGTGCACAGGCAATCCAGGAAGTTTCTGGAGAGTGTTGAGGACAACTTCCTGGTACAAATGCTGGAGCAACCAACTAGGGGCCTTGCACCTCTCGATCTGCTGCTCACAAATAGAGAAGAATTTATGAGGGAAGTAGAAGTGAATGGCAACCTGGGTAGCAGTGACGAGGAAATGATTGAGTTCAAGTTGATGATTAAAGGAAAGAAGGAAAGAAGCAAAACGCAGACCCTGGACTTCAGAAAAGCAGATTTTGTCTCCCTCAGGGAACTGATGGGCAGGATCCCTTGGGAGGCTGATCTGAAGGGGAAAGGTGTCCAAGAGAGTTAGGTGCATTTTAAAGAAACCCTGCTAAGGGCACAGGAAGATACAATTCCAATAAGGAGAAAGCACAGCAAATGTGGAAGGTGCCCACCGTGGCTTAACAGAGAGCTCTGCACTGAGTTGAAGCATAAAAAGAACACTTACAGGAAGTGGAAGCTAGGACAGATGACTAAGGAGGCATATAAAGACATTGCTTGGGACTGCAGGGATAAAATCAGAAAGGCCAAAGGACAAATGGAGTTGCGACTAGCAAGGGATGTGAAGGATAACAGGAAGGGGTTCTACAAGTATATCAATAACAAGAAGAGGATCAGGGATGGTGTAGATCCCTTACTGAATGGGGCAGGCATCCTCATGACAGAGAATGAGGAAAAAGCTGAAGTGCTCAATGCTTTTTTACTTCAGTTTTCACAAGCAAGGTCAGCTCCCAGCCCACTACATTAGGTACAGTAGACTGGGGAGAAGAAGAGAGGCCCTTGGTGACAGAAGGTCAGGTTAGGGACTACTTAAAGAAACTAGATGTGCACAAGTCCATGGGGCCGGATGAACTGCATCCGAGGGTGCTGAGGGAGCTGGCTGATGAGATAGCAGTACCGTTGGCCATTATCTTTGAAAACTCATGGCGAACAGGGGAGGTGCCAGAGGACTGGAAAAAAGCAAATATAGTACCTATCTTCAAGAAAGGCAAAAAGGAGGATCCAGGGAATTACAGACCTGTCAGCCTCACCTCAATCCCTGGAAAAATCGTGGAGCAGCTTCTCAAAGAATCCATCCTGAAGCACTTGGAGGAAAGAGTAAAAATAGAGTAATCAGGAACAGTCAGCATGGATTCACCAAGGGTAAATCATGCCTGACCAACCTCATAGCCTTCTATGATGAGATGACTGGATTTGTGGATGCAGGAAGAGCCGTTGATGTGATATACCTTGACTTTAGCAAGGCTTTTGATACAGTTTCCCACAATATTCTCATTGGCAAATTAAGGAAGTATGGGTTATATGCGTAGACTGTAAGGTGGATAGAAAACTGGCTAGATCAACGGTTTCAGCGTGTAGGAATCAATGGCTCCATGTCAAGTTGGCAAGCAGTAACGAGTGGCGTGCCCCAGGGGTCGGTCCTGGGGCCAGTTCTGTTCAATGTTTTCATCAATGATCTGGATGATGGGACAGATTGCACACTTAGTAAGTTTGCAGATGATACCAAACTGGGGAGAACGGTAGACACCCTGGAGGGCAGGGACAGGATTCAGGGAGACCTAGACAAATTGGAGCAGTGGGCCAAGAGGAATCTCATGAGGTTCAACAAGGACAAGTGTAAAATCCTGCACTTGGGACGAAAAAACCCCATGTACTGCTACAGGCTGGGGAGTGATCAGCTAAATAGCAGCACTGGAGAAAAGGACCTGGGAGTCATGGTGGATGGGAAGCTAGATATGAGTCAGCAGTGTGCGCTTGCTGTCAAAAAGGTCAATGGCATACTGGGCTGCATCCGAAGAAGTGTTGCCAGCAGATCGAGGGATGTGATCATACCCCTCTATTCTGCACTAGTGAGGCCACATCTGGAATACTGTGTCCAGTTTTGGGCTCCCCACTACAAAAAGGACATGGACAAATTAGAGAGAGTCCAGAGGAGGGCAACCAAAATGATCAAAGGGCTGGAGCACAATCTCTATGAAGAAAGACTGAAGGAACTAGGCTTATTTAGCCTGCAGAAGAGAAGACTGAGGGGGGATTTGATAGCAACCTTCAACTACTTGAAGGGTTGCTCCAAGGAGGATGGAGCTGGACTGTTCTCGGTAGTAACAGAGGGCAGAATGAGAAGCAATGGCTTCAAGTTACAGCTGGGGCGGTCCAGGCTGGATATTAGGAGAAACTTCCTTACTAGGC
The DNA here is from genome assembly GCA_007922195.1 of Podocnemis expansa. Classification (NCBI taxonomy): domain Eukaryota; kingdom Metazoa; phylum Chordata; order Testudines; family Podocnemididae; genus Podocnemis; species Podocnemis expansa. The sequence continues at coordinate 52,214,209 of ML681982.1, read as the reverse complement.
GAGTGGTGAAGCATTGGAATAAGCTGCCTAGGGAGGTGGTGGAATCTCCATCTCTGGAGGTGTTCAAGGCCCAGCTGGACAAAACCCTGACTGGGATGATCTAATGGGAGTGGTCCTGCTTTTTTTGGCAGGGGGTTGGACTAGATGACCTCGTGGGGTCCCTTCCAACCCTATGATTCTATGATAGCATATACCACATTAGTGGATCTGCAGGTGAATGATGCCCTGATGGTGTGGCTGATGTGGTTGGGGCCCGTGATGGTATCCCTGGAGTGAATGTGTGAGCAGAAGTGGCAACGGGGTTTGTTGTAAGGATAGATCCTGCACTGGTGTTCTTGTTGTATGGCATTAGGTTGCTAGTCAGTATTTGCTTCAGGTTGGGAGGCTGTCTATAAGCAAGGATAGGTCTGCCTCCCAAGGCTTGAGAGAGTGTGGGATCATCTTTGAGGACAGGCTGTAGATCTTTGATGATGTGCTGGAGAGATTTAAGTTGGGAACTGTAGCTAATGACCAAAGGTATTCTGTTGTTTTCTCTGTCAGGTCAGTCTTCTAGTAGGCAGCTCCTGGGTACCCGTCTGGCTCTGTCAATGTGTTTTTTTCACTTCACCAGCTGGGTACTGTAGTTTCAGGAATGCCTGGCAGAGATCTTGGAGGTGTTTGTCTCTGTCTGATGGATCAGAGCAGATCTGGTTGTACCTTAAAGCTTGGCTATAGATGATGGATCGTGTAATGTGTCCCAGCTGGAAGCTGGAGGCATGTAGGTATGCATTGCAGTCAGCTGGTTTGCGGTATAGGGTGGTGGTAATGCATCCATCTCTTAT